>ML133420.1:1001958-1145421 GCA_003864495.1 Nemopilema nomurai
AAGGCTATAGCCTTGTCGTTTTGCGTAAAAACGGGCAACTTCGAAAACCACTCATATCTTGCAAAATACACGTCTAACAGCTGAACCAAGTACACCAATAGGTTGCCCTTGTTCTGCTCTACAAGACACTGGTAGAAAAGAAGGTCGGAATTTTCCATCAGTTTTGACCAATTTTGCAAGGCTATAGCCTTGTCGTTTTGCGTAAAACGGGGCAACTTCGAAAACCACTCATATCTTGCAAAATACACGTCTAACAGCTGAACCAAGTACACCAATAGGTTGCCCTTGTTCTGCTCTACAAGACACTGGTAGAAAAGAAGGTCGGAATTTTCCATCAGTTTTGACCAATTTTGCAAGGCTATAGCCTTGTCGTTTTGCGTAAAACGGGGCAACTTCGAAAACCACTCATATCTTGCAAAATACACGTCTAACAGCTGAACCAAGTACACCAATAGGTTGCCCTTGTTGCTCTACAAGACACTGGTAGAAAAGAAGGTCGGAATTTTCCATCAGTTTTGACCAATTTTGCAAGGCTATAGCCTTGTCGTTTTGCGTAAAACGGGGCAACTTCGAAAACCACTCATATCTTGCAAAATACACGTCTAACAGCTGAACCAAGTACACCAATAGGTTGCCCTTGTTCTGCTCTACAAGACACTGGTAGAAAAGAAGGTCGGAATTTTCCATCAGTTTTGACCAATTTTGCAAGGCTATAGCCTTGTCGTTTTGCGTAAAACGGGGCAACTTCGAAAACCACTCATATCTTGCAAAATACACGTCTAACAGCTGAACCAAGTACACCAATAGGTTGCCCTTGTTCTGCTCTACAAGACACTGGTAGAAAAGAAGGTCGGAATTTTCCATCAGTTTTGACCAATTTTGCAAGGCTATAGCCTTGTCGTTTTGCGTAAAACGGGGCAACTTCGAAAACCACTCATATCTTGCAAAATACACGTCTAACAGCTGAACCAAGTACACCAATAGGTTGCCCTTGTTCTGCTCTACAAGACACTGGTAGAAAAGAAGGTCGGAATTTTCCATCAGTTTTGACCAATTTTGCAAGGCTATAGCCTTGTCGTTTTGCGTAAAACGGGGCAACTTCGAAAACCACTCATATCTTGCAAAATACACGTCTAACAGCTGAACCAAGTACACCAATAGGTTGCCCTTGTTCTGCTCTACAAGACACTGGTAGAAAAGAAGGTCGGAATTTTCCATCAGTTTTGACCAATTTTGCAAGGCTATAGCCTTGTCGTTTTGCGTAAAACGGGGCAACTTCGAAAACCACTCATATCTTGCAAAATACACGTCTAACAGCTGAACCAAGTACACCAATAGGTTGCCCTTGTTCTGCTCTACAAGACACTGGTAGAAAAGAAGGTCGGAATTTTCCATCAGTTTTGACCAATTTTGCAAGGCTATAGCCTTGTCGTTTTGCGTAAAACGGGGCAACTTCGAAAACCACTCATATCTTGCAAAATACACGTCTAACAGCTGAACCAAGTACACCAATAGGTTGCCCTTGTTCTGCTCTACAAGACACTGGTAGAAAAGAAGGTCGGAATTTCCATCAGTTTTGACCATTTTGCAAAGGCTATAGCCTTGTCGTTTTGCGTAAAACGGGGCAACTTCGAAAACCACTCATATCTTGCAAAATACACGTCTAACAGCTGAACCAAGTACACAATAGGTTGCCCTTGTTCTGCTCTACAAGACACTGGTAGAAAAGAAGGTCGGAATTTTCCATCAGTTTTGACCAATTTTGCAAGGCTATAGCCTTGTCGTTTTGCGTAAAACGGGGCAACTTCGAAAACCACTCATATCTTGCAAAATACACGTCTAAGCTGAACCAAGTACACCAATAGGTTGCCCTTGTTCTGCTCTACAAGACACTGGTAGAAAAGAAGGTCGGAATTTTCCATCAGTTTTGACCAATTTTGCAAGGCTATAGCCTTGTCGTTTTGCGTAAAACGGGGCAACTTCGAAAACCACTCATATCTTGCAAAATACACGTCTAAGCTGAACCAAGTACACCAATAGGTTGCCCTTGTTCTGCTCTACAAGACACTGGTAGAAAAGAAGGTCGGAATTTTCCATCAGTTTTGACCAATTTTGCAAGGCTATAGCCTTGTCGTTTTGCGTAAAACGGGGCAACTTCGAAAACCACTCATATCTTGCAAAATACACGTCTAAAGCTGAACCAAAGTACACCAATAGGTTGCCCTTGTTCTGCTCTACAAGACACTGGAAAAAGGTCGGAATTTTCCATCAGTTTTGACCAATTTTGCAAGGCTATAGCCTTGTCGTTTTGCGTAAAACGGGGCAACTTCGAAAACCACTCATATCTTGCAAAATACACGTCTAACAGCTGAACCAAGTACACCAATAGGTTGCCCTTGTTTGCTCTACAAGACACTGGTAGAAAAGAAGGTCGGAATTTTCATCAGTTTTGACCAATTTTGCAAGGCTATAGCCTTGTCGTTTTGCGTAAAACGGGGCAACTTCGAAAACCACTCATATCTTGCAAAATACACGTCTAACAGCTGAACCAAGTACACCAATAGGTTGCCCTTGTTCTGCTCTACAAGACACTGGTAGAAAAGAAGGTCGGAATTTTCCATCAGTTTTGACCATTTTCCAAGGCTATAGCCTTGTCGTTTTGCGTAAAACGGGGCAACTTCAAAACCACTCATATCTTGCAAAATACACGTCTAACAGCTAAACCAAGTACACCAATAGGTTGCCCTTGTTCTGCTCTACAAGACACTGGTAGAAAAGAAGGTCGGAATTTTCCATCAGTTTTGACCAATTTTGCAAGGCTATAGCCTTGTCGTTTTGCGTAAACGGGGCAACTTCGAAAACCACTTATATCTTGCAAAATACACGTCTAACAGCTGAACCAAGTACACCTATAGGTTGCCCTTGTTCTGCTCTACAAGACACTGGTAGAAAAGAAGGTCGGAATTTTCCATCAGTTTTGACCAATTTTGCAAGGCTATAGCCTTGTCGTTTTGCGTAAAACGGGCAACTTCGAAAACCACTCATATCTTGCAAAATACACGTCTAACAGCTGAACCAAGTACACCAATAGGTTGCCCTTGTTTTGCTCTACAAGACACTGGTAGAAAAGAAGGTCGGAATTTTCATCAGTTTTGACCAATTTTGCAAGGCTATAGCCTTGTCGTTTTGCGTAAAACGGGGCAACTTCGAAAACCACTCATATCTTGCAAATACACGTCTAACAGCTGAATCAAGTACACCAATAGTTGCCCTTGTTCTCTCTACAAGACACTGGTAGAAAAGAAGGTCGGAATTTTCATCAGTTTTTGACCATTTTGCAGGCTATAGCCTTGTCGTTTTGCGTAAAACGGGGCACACTTCAAAATCCACTCATATCTTGCAAATACACGTCTAACAGCTGAACCAAGTACACCAATAGGTTGCCCTTGTTCTGCTCTACAAGACACTGGTAGAAAAGAAAGTCGGAATTTTCCATCAGTTTTGACCAATTTTGCAAGGCTATAGGCTTGTCGTTTTGCGTAAAACGGGGCAACTTCGAAAACCACTCATATCTTGCAAAATACACGTCTAACAGCTGAACCAAGTACACCAATAGGTGCCCTTGTTCTGCTCTACAAGCATGGTGAAAAGAAGGTCGAATTTTCCATCAGTCTTGACCAATTTGGTGCAAGGCTATATTGTCGTTTTGCGTAAAACGGGGCAACTTCGAAACCACTCATATCTTGCAAAATAACACGTCTAACAGCTGAACCAAGTACACCAATAGGTTGCCCTTGTTCTGCTCTACAAGACACTGGTAGAAAAGAAGGTCGGAATTTTCCATCAGTTTTGACCCATTTTCCAAGGCTATAGCCTTGTCGTTTTGCGTAAAACGGGGCAACTTCGAAAACCACTCATATCTTGCAAATACACGTCTAACAGCTGAACCAAGTACACCAATAGGTTGCCCTTGTTTTGCTCTACAAGACACTGTAGAAAAGAAGGTCGGAATTTTCCATCAGTTTTGACCAATTTTGCAAGGCTATAGCCTTTTCGAAAACCACTCATATCTTGCAAAATACACGTCTAACAGCTGAACCAAGTACACCAATAGGTTGCCCTTGTTTTGCTCTACAAGACACTGGTAGAAAAGAAGGTCGGAATTTTCATCAGTTTTGACCAATTTTGCAAGGCTATAGCCTTGTCGTTTTGCGTAAAACGGGGCAACTTCGAAAACCACACATATCTTGCAAAATACACGTCTAACAGCTGAACCAAGTACACCAATAGGTTGCCCTTGTTCTGCTCTACAAGACACTGGTAGAAAAGAAGGTCGGAATTTTCCATCAGTTTTGACCAATTTTGCAAGGCTATAGCCTTGTCGTTTTGCGCAAAACGGGGCAACTTCGAAAACCATTGATATGTTGCAAAAAAAACGTCTAACAGCTGAACCAAGTACACCAATAGGTTGCCCTTGTTCTGTTCTACAAGACACTGGTAGAAAAAAAGGGTAGAAAAAGGCATTTAGTATTTAAGAGTTATGAAGCCGTTCAGGGGGCAGCAGTTTTCATCAAAAACACTTAGGCTGTAGCCGTAGCGGAAGGGTCATTTTTCGATCAAATTTTTTCTGTCCAAACGAATTGTAGTCCGTTTAGTAATTCGAGAGAAGCATCTCCGTGTTGGCTACATGCATATGCAGTTAGTATTTCAAGAGTTTTGTAGCCGTTAACGGTGCAGTAGTTTTCATCAAAAACATTAAGGCTATATATAGCCTTGGTAAAAGGGCCATTTTTCGGTCAAAATTTTTTCTGACTAAATATGAATGGAATCTTTCGTGCATGGAGAGCATGGCGAGATGAGCATCTTGATGTTGGCTACATGGATATATAATGATATTTGTCACATGAGCATTCAATGAATATTCGTGTATTTCAAGAGTTATGAAGCCGTTAAAACGGGAATCGTTCTAGACAAAAATTCCAAGGCTATAGCCTCGGACTTCCCGATTCCCGGTTCTAATAATGGATCTTGTGTTTCAGTAGGAAAAAGTTTTAAATTGAAAACGTATCAAAATTCGAGGGAATTTTAAATTATAATCATTACATGATATCTATTAAGAAATATGTTTAATGATGTTGCCGAAATCCTCCATTTGAGCTATAGTCTCATCTAAATTTCTTTACCAATAGTTTTACATTCTTCAACGTTTAAATACTAGTGCTACTAGTAAACAGACAGCCGCTACTGTCCTAATTGACCTAACGACAACGATGCAGGGAGAAAGGGTGAGAGGATATAACAGGATATCGTTTGAAAAGATACGTGTAGATGGGTGACTTCCATCCTCTTTTAAATCCTTTAGGTGAAAGCGGACTTAAAAAGGACCCAGTATTTCAGCCTTTGGCGGTTTCTTATAAACGGGAATGTCCGACGGGAAACTCTCAACTTACGAAATACAAGCTTAAAACGGCAAAAACCATGGCGACAAATACGATGCGGTAATTTTTTACTCAAATAGCGCAAAAAAGAATGTTTCTAAAGTTAAAACTAGTACTATAGCTATGTCAGGCAAATTTCGGCGAATCTCAAAGAAGCTCTATTGTTTTTGTGCCCTTCCCTTATCCCTCTTCCATCTTACCTTGTCTCACTGTTTTCCATGGGAACTTCCCTTGCAAAATTACATTATCATTCTTTCCTTTTACATTCATTGATTAAATTTCTTTTCTATCTTTCATTCAATCTCGCTTCTATCTTGAATCGTGCATTGCTTTATTTAAAATTTTACGCCTTTGACGGAGGAATAGAAAATTTAAGAGTGATATTGCAAGCTTTCTAGCTTGTAATAATTTGAAATTATTTATTGAAACTTTCAGTCTTTCTCCTCACCTAACCTTTTACTGCTTTTACATTATTGTCGTCACTTTGAATGTAAATACGTTTGTTTGCATGGGTTTTTACTGTCAATCCAATATAAATCAGTCGAAAACTAGTGAAAACACGAAAATAACTTGAAGTCAACTGTGGGCAAGATTAAGGATCGCCTATGCATAAATGCGCATTCATTTCAACAATCAAACAGATATCTATTAGGATTTCGAGCTTTTGCAAATCAGCTGTCCAATGATTGGAATTATTAATAATCAATCAATTACGTTTTAGTGCACGTTTTAAATAATTCACCTCCTTTAACTAATATTTTTCTATTAAAAATATGGAAAAGTTTTATTGAAACTTGTTTGGTTCTTATCTTTGTTAGCAATCTCTACGCCTGTGTTCACGATTGCACTAGACCATGCAATAGGCAGATTAAGAAGATCACTGCTCTCCTAGGCAGAATGTAATTTCTTGTATTTTATGTTACAAAATGCTTTCCAAAAACAAACCTTCTCGCTAATACCAAGACGGGGAAAGGTTGGCAATGCCAATGGGTGATGCAATCGAATATTTTCGTTCAGATGTATAACCGGAAAAAGACGTTGGTTCCTTTTTGCAAATGTAATGAATGTTTATTTACTTCCGTATCCGGCATCATTCACTTCCGTAACGTGCGATGGAAAATTTCTTCTTACCTTCAGATTTCGTCTTCTTATTCTTTTTCCTTGATGATTATAGAAAAATCTATTAACAGAAGTGGATGCATAGACATTAATTTCCTATGAGTGGATGTCAAATGTTGGTTTGGCTGCCTCTAGCACGACAAGTGCTTTAAAATGAAATATTATTTGTGAATAAAATATGGATAAAATGTGCTTTCCCATTCTGGCTACTTGGGTCGCATGAGGGCTGCCATCTTTAGCCACAGTCCTTGTTAACATTTGGGAACATTTAGTATTTCTTTCTCTGCTCTTTCTGCTTTTTCTGTTTTTGAACAACGCATGGATCGTTAATAAGATCTGGGTTGATGCTTTGTCTGGGAATTGATCGTTTGCTCCAATTTTGAGATTCTGTTCATTCGAATTTTGCATCAGGCTTTAGGCCGAAACAGCAAAACTGTGTTCCGTAAAAGGTGGCTAAAAAGGATTTGAAGTAGTTGGTTCTGCAAGAGTGTTGAATTTGCAGAGCCGCTTATACGCTTTGCAGAGGTCATGAATCCAACTGCGTGTGTTGCTTCTGTGATTAACTTCTGAATTATTTTTGGGGGCATCTGCAGAATTATCTTTAAAAAAGAGAAGGAGGCATCAACCTTATGTAGATTGTGATAAATAGAGCAATGTAAATTTTCTCTAAAACTGTTGCAACCTATTGTTTACATGAAGATGATGGAAAGATGATGATTAGATGGAAAGGAAAGCGCAAGGGAATGTTTGTACAAAAGAAAAAATCTATTGAGCTCATTTGGCATATTGAAATGAATTGAGAATGGCCCCATTAAAGAAAGCAAAAAAAGTTACTAATCTATATTGCAATAGTGTATCATATATTCATTGATCAAACATTGATCGAACAATGATCAAACATTGATCAAGCATTGATCGAACATTAATCAGACACTTCAATTAGCCATTAAAGCCTAGGCTTCATACAATGCATTTGCCATCTACAATGTAAATTCAAGTCCGATTCGGGAACGTTACTGCATCACCATGATACGAACCAAAATTATCCGCAAATTTGATATCACAGTGGACAGAAAAGTTACCTTCACGAAGCCTTTTGATTGGAAAACTTCCTTTGAACTTGGCCTACGCAGTTCTGGGACCAAAAATAATAAAGCTAAATGTTCACTGCATTCACTTCAACTAATTTCCATTTGGTTGTTTCAAATATTTGAGGTAGGTTACTGGAGTATATGCGTTTAAGTTCATTCGAGAGGTAATCAAAAACTATCCTCTCCATAACAATGGACCGGGACCATTAGTTTATGCTGCCTAGATTTTTAGAGGTAAACCGAGTGTCCATCGATAGCCAAACAAGGGCATTGTTTGCGATGCAAGTTAATCGATGCTAATCGACAAAGGAGAATACCCTTAGCTAAGAGCCTGGAGTTACCAAGCATATCGCCCATGAATAATTAATGTAGCTCTGGTTATGAGCATGACATAACAGGGATCTGATTGTTTTTCACACTGCACTTAGCAGACTAAGCATTTCACCGGGCCTACAATGTTTTAGCAGAGACACTTTACTTCCTCCAGAGAACTGTCGCGCCATCTATGTTCCAGCCATGGAGTCGGAATTGGAACGTTTCGCGAAGTCGTCCTCGTGCGCAATGAATGACGAAAAGAAACCACGTCGTCGTCGCTGCGCTGGTGCCCTTTCGTTCATCGTAACAGGAGCGCTCGCTTTGATGCTTGTAGCGGGAATATTTTACGTCTTCCACTCAGACTCTAGGGAAAACAGCTTCGACGATCTGATTACCACTGGTGGAGCCGTTCGATCCCACGAGGCCAAGCGGACGTTGTCTGATGGAGAGAGCTTTAAACAGGTTATCTGCAAAACGGAAACCTGTAGAAATGTCTCAAGCTATGTAAAAGGCTGCATGGACGAGAAGGTTGACCCTTGTGACAACTTTTTCAGGTACGCATGCGGAGGGTGGATCAAGAAAAACCCCATCCCTAAAACAAGCTCTACTTTCTCCACCTTCTCCAAACTGAACCAACAAATCGAGAAGATTTTGCGGAAGATCTTGGAAACAGATAGCAGCGCCGATGCAAAAGTGTTGAAGAAGGTAAAAAAGTTTTACCAATCCTGCATGGGTATGAAGGGAATAAACAAGAAAGGAGACAAGCCGATAAGAAAGTTGATCAAATACCTAGGATCCTGGCCTATGACCAAAAACAATGATTGGAACGAAAACCAGTGGGAATTGCTGGACATCCTCTTAAAAATTCATCAAGAGTTCACTTCATCTGGCGGGCCCCTCTTCTCTATCCACGTGAGTGATGATCCAGTTCACAACGAAAAACATATCATCGAGGTAGGAACCACGTTTAAATTATCTGACTAAATATTGCGTCGTGGATGCAAATTCATGGCAAGACACCAACACCCTTTCAATGCCTCACATTAGATAGTAAGTTGTCAGCGTTTGACCAGAAAAGAGATTCAAAAGCAAACGTAACATGCATTTACTTCGTATCCTTGCATCCTATTTGGTTCCCAGTATTTTCATATAGAAAATTAAAATCAGAGTCACCCATGAAATATTGGACTTGCTGTTAGATAGCTCAATGTTTGAAAATACCTCGTACTTCGTAAACGGAATTTCTACCACAAATGTACCCAAACCAAGATGCAAAGCAATCTGTCATTTACTTTTAAAAGCTTCTTCAAAGGAGAGGCTAAATATCTCTCAGCCTATATCTTTTATTTCGGAGCAGTCTGTCAGAATCAGAAATACTGAAGGCACTCTAACATGAAGATAATGCCTATCGACGAAACTCAGTATAAAAGAGAACATTTCAAAGTCTCTTTCAAAAACAGATTATTATCTGCAATCATATTGCTACAACGAGGATAAGGTTGGTTCTATGACAAAACGCTCCATAATACGAAAATCGAAATCACATTAATTTGCTGGTACTGTTTTCGACCGGCATTCTCTAAAGCGCTTTCGTAATGAAATTAAAAGCAAGTTGCATTTTCAAGGCGACTTGCCCGTTTCCGTTAGTAACCAGAGAGGATGTTGAATTTTGAAAAGATAAATCGTAAATGAATGGCTTTCTAGATTATTTGCGCTAAAAAGCATCGAGCATCTTGGATGCAAAAATGCACCATCGTAAATTCGCTCTTATGATGCCTGGAAGTGAAAAACAAATAAAAGCAGTTATGATTAACCAATGCACAACTACCAGATTATCATCATGACCAAGCAGACATAGCCTATACCTCTATTTAGCTGTAACTTGCATGGCTTTAAGCTCGCTAACGAAAGCCAAAACCGGCAGATTTTTACGAAGCCGCAAGCTGGGCCTAGTGCTGAGGGTGAATATTGTTGCACGGGATGAACGTTGCTTACATGTAAAGACCAGTTAGGTAGAATACGATGGCAAGGCATATATTCAAATGTTTCAACAGCACAGTCAAATAATTCAAGCAACTAAGTGATTGTCAGGCAGTGCATCAATCGGAACAAATTGTTAGCTTTCACAAAGCACAATCTGGTATTAATTTCACACTCTGCCAGAAAGAAAAGTTTCAACAGGATTCGACAGTAGGGTAAAAACGTATTGATCTTTACCGCGGCATTTAATCGCGAAACCTGTGCCTTGAATCAAAGTATGTTCAATACACGCCTCTTAAAGACCATCTGCTAGGCGGACAGCATTACAATGCGCATGAACGGTCACGGGTCACTGCGCTGCTTACGTTTAACAGAAACCTGCAATGTTTTCGTTGGCCTTCAGTGGCCTTGATTCCTACAGGATACGGCTGACGCAAGCACGCCTTTCCGCCTCGGCTTTAATGACGCATTCGACATTGGCAACGAACAATACTTAACATACCTTTCTCTGAACTCTTTCTATTTAAGTAAAACATCTGGATCAAAGAACTCGCTCAAAAGCAAACAATATGCTGACAGGAATAACTAGCACAGCAAAATTGGCAATAACATTTTCTCAAAAAATGTAGTTCATCCTAATAAATTTTTGCGCAGGTTATTTGACTCTTGCTTATGTGAGAATGGGTCGTCGCATACAATGCGTTGCTGAAACCCATTTAACAGATAAAAACAAATTACGTCGCCCGTTTCGAATCCAAGGAACTTGGAATAGTAATAAATCGGCATCTATTGCAACGTATCGACAGTTTCTTACAGAGAAATTTTGTAAAGCTGTCCCTGATGAAACTGCTGACATTAGAAAATAAAGTAGAGCTGTTTAATCAATGCTCAGAGGGAAATATTGATAACGTAATTTCTACAGGAACAGCTTTCTTTCAAAACCATCTGGGCCGTGTTGTTTGAGTTGCTAATCACAAATTGCTTCTGCAGGTTGACCAGGCAGGACCGAGTCTTCCAAGAGAGATTTACTTCGATAAGCCAAAGGTAAAACAATTATCAATCGTCTTCATTTTGTTTTCCTATGTCAGGGACAATCATACCAAAATAAAATTCATGAAGGTGTTACCAGGAAAGCTTTAACTATCAAAGGGATAATTGCGAAAGGTATAATAGAAAAGGTATAATTAAGCAACTTACGATGAAAGATGACATAATCACGAAAGGTATGATTAAGAAAGGTAGAGCTAAAAAAGGTGTAATTAAGAAAGGAATAATTAAGAACGAGATTACTAAGAAAAGTGTAACTAGAAAGGTATGACTATTAAAGGAATAACAAAAACATTTTCCATTTCATGTAAACTATCGACGAATTGGGTGATTGAGTATGGTTTGGGAACACGATTAAGGCGATGGTTCTTAAAACTTTTTTCCAGACTGTTCAAAAACTCTTTTGATATCGTAAAAGAAACTAACTGAACTGATACATCACGCAAACTGATATTTTTTTCATCTGCTCGGGATGAAGTAAAACGAACAAAAAACAGAATAAAATATTTCAATGTAATGACGCATCGCATGCTTTAGATATAAAAATTTTCATAAATGTAATTTCTTTTGGACAAACTAGACGATACGAGCTTATGAGGAGTACCTTGTCGACGTTGCAAAGCTTCTTGGTGCTAGCAGCGATGTCAAGCAACAAGCGAATGAAACGATTCAGTTTGAAAAGGAACTCGCTCAGGTAGATGGTTATTGAGTTATCACTTTCAAAATGTTGATCAATAAAGTTTTGCAGGGTCGATTCAAAGAGAACATTTATCACTCACCGTGAAATCCCTATTGTGAGTCGTAGCTTTCAAGCTCCTCATCTAGTCAATGAAATTCGTCGGTTCTACTGTCTTCCTTCTTTTCTTGGAAAATGCCTAGCAAGAAATGCCACTTGACATCATATGACTGAACTTTGCACGTAAACTATAGGTAGTTGTACGTTTCTAAAGCAAACTCCTCAAATTAAAAATAAAACAGCTTCTATGAGGTAATAATAATTTCTTCATTTCTGGATTTACATGCAGAAAGCTATTGTTAGTCAAAGCTGTCTTTTTCTGCATAGAATGGAAAATTGTCAATCACTATTCTGCTTTTAGTAAACGTTCTATATGACTTCCTTTAGCTACTTCTGAATGAGGCTAATCGTAAAAATTAGCATCTTTGTCTTTCGCTAACAGATCAGCGTGCGAGATGATGACAAAACTGACACCTGGTTCCACAGCATGACAGTGGCACAGCTGGCAAAAGAAGTTCCTGACGTAAGTAAAATGCATTACTCTTGCCAACTTTTCCTGTTTTAGGAGCTTTGCTAACTATATTTTAGAAAAAGGAAAAGTAGAAATGTAATTTAATAATTAATAGTTTTTAGATATTTTGTCACTATTTGTGATGACGAATTATGGCTGATATTTGTACTAATATTTTAATATTTAACATTTCCAATATTTTGTCGTAGTTTCCCTGGGTGGCATATATCAACCAAGTATTCGATAACCGAACTCAAATACATCCAGATGAAAAAATTATCGTTCCAACACTCAAGTACTTGAAAGCTATGATGGGCATTGTGAAAAGGACACCAAAAAGGTAAGAACATTTTGTCATCCTATCATTATAGAGTTTTTATGGGATTCTTGAAAAAAAACCCAAGGATCTCTTTGGACATGAAACATTCTTGTCAAAAAGCAAAGAGCCCGCACACACCATTGCTCAAATACAAAGGCTTCAAGATCCTTTGCAAGCCTATTTCACAAAAAGCAGCAAATTCTCGAAAAATTATGAAGGCATTTTTTGAAGCCAACCTGTTAGTTGAGTAAGATATAAGTCACATTCCAATGATCTTTTTTAGAGTGCTTGCCAATTACATTGTGTGGAGTATCATTCAAGATGAAGTTCCCTATCTCTCCAAAAAGTTCTTGAAAGCCCGAATGCATTACAAAGAGAAGATACTGGGGTCGAAGGGCCTACGTAAGCGATGGAAGACCTGTGTATCGTACACAAATGAGTACCTGGGAGAAATTCTAGGAGCACTCTATATCAAACAGCGTCCGAACAAAAAATACAAATATGTGGTATGTATCATAAAGGACATTGAAAAACGTCTGGTGAATCTCAGACAAGCAGATAAATCGTTAACATGAATCTTATAAGTTTTTGAGAAAAACTTGGCTATATAGTTTTGATTGATTCAAATGAAAGAACCTGCTGATATTTAAAAATCATTATAAGAAGGAAGTGAGTCATTATGTTGTTTTTATTTAGGCGGAAGACATGATCAAGAAAATTAGATCTGCCTTTAAAGACAACGTAAAAACTTTGGACTGGATGGATGACAAGACAAAGCAGGCTGTGGAAGAAAAGGCATCTAAAAATTATTTTTACTTCGCTCAAATAGGCCTACCAATATACTGAGATCAAATACATTTTTGTCAATTGCTTGAACACAGCTACATAATTGAAATGCAGAAAATAGGATATTACTAACAGTTTACAGAATTTTCTATGAAGCACCCATGATTGATACTTTGCCAAAATCAACTGTCATCGCATCATTTAAAACTACCTCTATTGAAACAATTGGATCCAAAACATCAGGCAAAGGAGAGACTGAAATTTTTTTAACTCACCACTGTCAAGTGGCAAATTCAGACTGCCTCAGATGCGTGTCATGTTCAATGTAGTTGGAAACATTGGACATTATTAATTATCTCAAGGCAACTGTTTATCCTAATGACTCCCAGGCACTGTTAATTGTTTGAGATGACTGTGAAAGTTCACCGCATATGCTTTCAACGAATCTATTCCTTACAGGCTGATGCTATGAGAGACCAAGTTGGCTATCCAAAATACATCAATAACCAAACAAGATTCGAGAAGAAGTACCACAAAGTAATTGACTTACTATTGTTCCTTGCCCTCCACTTTTGCTTTCAAAATGCTGAAATGAATAAAAAGGGCGTTTTTAAATCTTCCTTGATTTGTAAAGCTACTTACAGCACCAATATGTCTTAAGCAATTCAGGTTAATTTTTCTTAGCTAAAAACTATTCAAAAGCAGACCAATACAGTTGCTCTTATTTCCAGAACATGTCTGCTTTTATCTCCAGAACATGTTGTTTTGAAAATATCCAGTGAAGTTTTAAATTGCAAAAGACAATAAAGCCTTTGAAATTTTTTTGAGGGCTCGAGCAACCGAAGAATGCTTCTCGAAACATTTTGTTGGATGGTATCGAATTGGTAATGGTAATAGAATCTTTGAAATAGCAATAATAATTGCATGCTCCTTCTTTCATAGCTGAAAATTGTGTCCGACGACCTTTTTGAAAACAGAATGCAGATGATAAAATTTGCGCACAATAGGATGTTGAATAAACTGCGGAAGAAAGTTGACAAGGACGAGTAAGTTTAACTTTTTACGGTGATTCTACGTTTTTATTGGTGCATCTAATATGCATCGCTGCGTCATTCAAAGCTTTCCTCGTCAGAAATAAGCTTAGAGCCCTTGATCGTGCGTTGTAGCTAAGTGTGAAATTGCCAGGGAACGAAATTTCTAACTTTGTTTACGGTTGAAAGTGCAAAAACGTTTAAATAATTATCTTCCTCAATTAACAATCAAATACAATTAACTCCAGTTTACTTAGTTAATGGTTCCGAGACGCATATTGAAAGTAGAAGTCAACGCGTCCTGTCTGCGGAAAAAAGACGTTTTAGTTCTTATGAAAAAAGATAAAAGCGTACGTAATTTCATTGTAGCAAAATGTATGGGCAATCCTACTCTTACATACCGATTTTCCCCCTTAACTATAACCTAATTGAATATACTTTTAAAACTGTCTCCTAAAATCTATCAATGTAATTATTCGTGCAAGAGCCAAAATGAAAAAAGGACGACTCGATAAAATAACATTACAACATTTTAAAACGCTTCCAGTGCATTCTATAACCGCTAGCTACGAGGAAAAGGGGTTGATGACTGTGGTTAATGCTATGATATTCAGTAATATGTTTATTCTCCTATAGATGGCCAATGGATCCTCAAACTGTTAATGCCATGTACAGCTTCAATGAAAACGGAATGAGTAAGTGAGATTTTTGTTAAACTAGAAGATAAATATAAAATATCTAACACACATGCATAGCGAACATATTTGCATAGATATATATGCATTAAATAGCTGACATACTTTTTTCTATCAAAGTTTGACGCTCAAAGGATTTTGCTTCAACGTAGACGTAAGACAAACATATTTTCAAAGCCTTTCTGCTATTGATACTGCGCATTGATGCATGGTGTAAAACATATTTGTTAGTACCAACTATGTTAAGAATAGCTATCTTATCAGCTAGGAATGGGAAACATTGTAACTTGAAATTGGAGATCCTTCATTCATTGAAAAAATGTTGCGATTGTTTTTTGTCTCACTTTGACGAGATACAAAACCTACTGTTTCACCTGGTACAGGTAGTGACAAAATTAAATATGTTCACTCAATGATTTTAGTTATTCCATCTGGAATCTTGCAACCACCATTCTACCACGGAGAGGAGATTTCGATGTGAGTTTCTTCTGCAATTTTCGATTATTTTATATGGAGCTGTTGATTAAACGTTTAAGAAGGACAAATAGGCAGAAATTGCAATTTAAAGAAGGCGTATGGGACTGGTATTTCATTCGCCATTTCTACTTCGCTCAATGGTCTGCATTTCAATGGCCTTTTAAGTCAAAAGTATCGGTATTATCTTATTTTCTTATTCTGCTTTCAACAGTGCTGTTTAAATAAGACTCATTATGAATGCACCCAGGCTTGTTGAAGAGCTTTTAAATTAATTCCAACTACTCTTTACAATTTTATTAAAAGGATTTAGGAAACATCTTTATATGGGAGCACTGTAGCAGTTTTGAGACGCTTCGAGAACAAGCTAATACCTGATAGTGGATCAAAATTTTCGTTAGAAGAAGTTCTGATTTGTGAACAAATAATACTTTCTAAAATAGTAATTACATCATTATTCTGTGATTACATGATTATTCTGTGATTACGTGATTACACAACATACAAATGGCTGCTTAGGATTTTCCAATGAATCAGGTTACTAGCAAACACGATAACTGGAATTGGGATTCGTTAACAGGGCAATGACATATGGTGCTATTGGATCGATTCTGGGCCACGAACTGAGTCATGGCTTCGACAACACAGGTAAAATGCTTAAAAAACAACATTCTCTTTTCCACAATACACAAGCACTAATCTTTTGGTCTATCCAGTACATAAATGAGAATAATGTAGGGACTTTCAGTCAATTATACGTGAATCAAAACTAATTAATTTTAATTGCTCTAACTGGCTTTGTGCTGAATTTGCTAACCTGAAACTGGTCGCTTTTAGGACGTAAATTCAACAAGCACGGTGAACTAAGGAAGCAGTGGTGGACATCGAAGTCACTGAAAAACTTCAAAACTCGCTCAAAGTGCATGCAGAAGCAGTACTCAAAGTACAAAGTTAGAGGAAAGTACCCGGTAGGTTGATGCCCAATAGTCGTCATTTTCTTGAACAATTTGCTCATAGGCTAGTGTAATGCAACACTGAAAAGGCAACAAGGAAGCTAGCGGGTGGAACATGCCAATAATTTGTGTGACTAAAGGCATTTTCAATTTTACACTGTCTTATTTTTTTAATAAATGTCTCCAAACTTCTCTTTATCTATCAGAAGTATACACATTTGACAAACGATGCAAACTTTTGTCCAAAATTTTCAGGTAAACGGTAAACTCACATTAGGAGAAAATATTGCTGATAACGGAGGATTCAAGACCTCGCTTAGGGTAAGATACATTTGGCCTCGTAATTAAGTTAAACAAATTACTTCCTATTATCTTAGCGATTTTGACTCCTTTGTTATTCAGATCGAAGCTTTTAGCGATGACTCATATGTTATATCAATATATACTTTTAAATGAACTGAACTTAAATCCTGCCCTTGTGGCGCACAAGAAAACTAACAAAGCTAGTTCCGCAATCAGGTGAAGATTCTTCGAATACTAGAGAATGGTTACAATTTTTGTCATAAAATGTAAATCGAAGTTTGCTAGGGAGAAAAGGAGTTCATAATTTTAAGCGGCTTTCAAAAGTTTTACATATACCAAGCACTAATCAGCTTATTTCGACACAAAAAATGAATAATTAAGCCATATAACTATACCTTTCGTGAAAGACTCCTTTTCCTATTACGTCATTGCTATCAACTTAATGAAGTAACCTGCATTAACAGGTCCGCCACCAGAGTGAGTTAAAAAAGTTTCAACCTTCTAAAGAACATCTTAACGTCAAGAAAAGTTTATCATTACCTGGATCGGGATTTTTCATTCTTATGAATGCCTACATAATCATCTTCTCTCTTAAACTAGCAGCAGAGCATTGATATATATATATATACTTTTTCTTAGGCTTATCATAACTGGCTGCGAGAGAGCCGCCAGGACTTCATCCTTCCAGACCTTGGCTTCAGCAACGACCAGCTTTTCTATATTTCATTTGCACAGGTTTGCTACCATTTCTCATAAAAACTTCGATTTTGAGAACTTAAAAGATTTATCATAACTACACACTTTTTTACAAGAATAACTTATTTTTGTCAAACCTAAATATTCTTAAAAATGTTCGATTTTGAGCATAAGATTATTCTGAAATTATTCTTGCCCAACACAAGGTTAAAATTCGATGTAAGATCAAAAAAGTATTAAATCTTTTTTTAAGTGTTGCTTAATCATATATCACCAACAGAGCAGCTGAGTGTATTATAAAATATCTACATAAATATATATCATCAAAGTGACAGTTGTTTTGCTTTTGGAAAAAACTCAGATTAAGGAGAAATGTTAGTCTTGATGCAGGTTATGCCTGGCTTCATTCTAAAATTATTCTTTAATTTTAGCAATTTTGAGCCTCAGAATTCTTATAGATTTTATTCTTATAAAAAAGTCTGCACTCTAGGTTAAATGCTTTATGGACTATACTAAAATGGTAGTCTTTACTTTTGCAAATTCAATCTAAATTTTCTTTTGTAAAAGTTAATTAAATACCCAGACATTGAGGCGAGCTTATTTTTTACATGTTTGCTTGCACTTAGGCTTACTGCAGCAACAGCAGGCCAGATGAGCAGTACTTAGCAACTCTAAATGATCGCCACACAGAAGAGGAATTCAGGTGAGAACTTGTTTCCTTTGCCTGCTACTGAAAATCTATATGAAACAATTTACGACCATAATTAGTTCATTTCACTCAGCCATGCATGATTCAAGTGCACCAAACAAAATGTGGACAAAAATGTTGCTCAGCATTGTTGAAACCTGTGTATGCAAAAGTTTATGACCATTCATCCTTTCCCATTGAATGAAATTGTTCTAAAACTGACAATCAACATTTAAGATACTAAAGAAGAATTACTAACCCAATCACATCTTTTTTGAGGAAAAGGATTCTAAGCAAAATAAAAGACACACATTCACATTTGACTAGCACCAGGCTGCTAACACCTTGCTTTGAAATGACAATCCAATGATAATCATCCCATTAAATAGACTTACTTATATCATATTTTGCAGAGTTATTGGAACCTTGTCTAACTCAAGAGAATTTTCAAAAGCATTCAAATGTAAAGCAGGGTCCCCAATGAACCCAAAAACAAAATGCTTTATCTGGGTAAGTGACAAGACAGACATCGAAAAAAGAGACAGTATTCAGTAAAGTCATTAACTCACTATTTTGCTCTTACATTCTCTTTTGAACTTAATCCTAGAATAATGATCTGTTGTGATTATACTCTTATGAATTTAGTAATTGACAAAGTATGACATTGTATGATAATTTGTCTCCCCAAAAGTAAATAGAGTTTGTCATGAAATTCTAAAACAATTCTTCTTCCAAAAAGGATTCCCTGGAATGAGTATGAGGCAGCGGAGGAAAGACGTCAAATGATTGTCTTGCACACTGTCTTGCTTCATCAACTTTCATTCTGTGGTTTTCCATTGAGGAAACTCTCAAAATTAGCCAAATTATAGAAATAGCTCTTACAGGGAAGCAAAACATTTCTATATTCACTTGCAGTTAAAGGTTGCTATTGAGTTATATTTGAATAACAGATGTCAGTTGGGTTTACCGTTGAACATAGTCTATGAAATGACAGACTCTAATTGTAAAAATGACTGTATGGAAATTTGGATATTTTGATCTTGGTAAGTTAATCTTCGATAGTATAGATAAATTATTATTCTCAAGGAATGAATATTGACTGCATTTAAAACATAAAAAATGATTCATGATGGTGTCCATATTCTATGTGTTACCCTCTCCGGATAATCAACGTTATAAAAAATCATAAAAAGTCACTGCCTGCTTTGAGAACAAAAATTAGATTGGCTGTTTTAAAATTGACTCAAAACAATATCAAAGTTTGATTTTTTTGCTTGAATCACTTTGAATAGTATAGTAGACAAAAAACTGAAAACAGTTAATTAATCCTGGTTCTGACTTTTGAAAGTAGCAGCCACAAAGTTTCTAGAAAAGATTATCACTGATTTTGTAAACAGGCTTTTTGGTGGAAAGCGAAGAGGCTTCTAAGCACACCTAGTAAACCCTTATCAAATGTGGACGGCACCGCTTCATCAAAATATGATCAAAAATGGTCAAAAGTGTCATTGCTGGCACTGAAAATTAGAAACAAAGGCAATCCAATGTCTGTTTCGACTCTAAGGCGGGGTAAGCAGACTACAATACCATCATCCAATTCCTCGACAAGTGGTGCAAAATGGATCAAAGTTTAAATGAATAAAAACAGCACGTACGAACCTTGTAGTTTTAAAATGCATTCTTCAATACGGCAGCACGAGCATCAAAACAAGGATTCTGTGTCTATTTAAAGCCAAAATGTACTTCCATTGAAGCAATCCTCTTACCAAATGAGCGAGGATGCGTTAAATAAGCAATATATTAATTCAGTGACAAATATAACTTATTTGAAATTTCATTATCATAAAAAGGGTTTTCGCGCGCTTTTCCAAAGATTGAATTGAATCGTAAGCACAGGAGAAGGCATTGTCATGACGTATTTCTCGCAAAGAATGAGAATGGCTGGTAAAATTAAATGTTTTTGCAAAGTTCACGACCTCCAAAGACGGTGGGAGGGGGTTGGTTTATTTTGGGGGTAAGATCAATGCCAAGGTGGTTTTGGCTTTTATACAAGAATTGATTCATGGCGTTACACCCACTTCCATAGGGGTCGCCTAAGAAGGTTGTGCGAGGGGAGCAATTCATATTCACGGAAATCTAGAGAAACAAGCTATCAAATCATGGGGCAGGGACGCCGGAGAGGGGGGGTGCAGGGGGCGAGCGCCTCTCCTGCCTTTTGAAAGGAGGGGCAAGGGGCAAACGTGCCTTTTATGAAAATGCCTTCTGTCATAAAGGAACGCGAATCTCTCTATCCTTAACAGGGATTGTACAAAGCATGGTATCGAGAGCGAATTTTTACGGCAGTAAAAATTAATCAGAACGAAGTAAAAAGTCACAGAAATTCCACTCCAAACACTTTCGTTCTATTAGCCAACTGTCAATGTGAAAGATGCCCTCTAAACTTTCTTCTACGACTTTGGTCTTGATTGCGCGGCGTCCATGTCATGAGCACTGAACAGCTGAGCCTAATAGGTCACTGGTAAACTTTACTTTATCAAAATCACTAACAAACTTGCCAAATTGGTAGCACCCTTATAGCACGCCCCCTTTTAGGTATTAAACTCGTATTATGCTACCGTTCAGAGCGCAGGATTCAATATTAACCTAAATCTTGAAAAGTCAAAGGAAAAGTCAAAGCATAAATGAACGTTCTACAATTTTATGTCATCTTATTGTTTTATTTTCAGATATCATGCTAGCTAGCATAATTGATTCCAATTTTGAAAACTTCCACTTTTTAAGTACCTTCAGTTACTCTTTTTTGTCACTTTTTCGACTTCTTTTTCTTGTCCTTCCCTTTTTTTCCTCCATTTGTATATCTTCCTCTGAGCAATCTTCTAATCAAGTAGCCTCTCCAAAACGCTTGTATTCTCAACGCCGCTCCAACTTTTATCCTCAGTTCTTGCATTAGTTTCCTTGTTTCTTCTTCCTTTATTCGTCGCTCCTCCACAATTCTATCGTATTGTATCTCCAGCTTCGCGAACTGCTCCTCTAATATCTTCAAATCTGATTTATTCAAAGCTTGGAGCTCCAGCAGCTCATCAATTTCTTCCTAATTTGAAATAGGTTTCTTAGAAAAATTTAGCAAGACTATCATTTTTTACTTCATCAAATTCTTTGTACATAGGTCATCAAAAATTCTTTTCCGTTTCAGTATTGATTCTCAGCTGCAAAGCGTATCTCACTTTATTCTTTTTATCTACTTATTTTTAACATCAACATCAGTATTGAAAGTGCCAATTAAGGCTTGAGGGGTAAAAACAATAAAAATGAAAATTCTGGTTAAAGACTGAAATCAAAATTGTCGATAATTTGTATGACAATTTTTATGACAATGCAGATACTGCATTTTCAATTAAATTTTCGACCCGTAAAATTAATACCACTGACGTAATGCCCTCACCTGCTAAGTTAACATTTTGATCATAAAGAACAAATAAACTCTAGTTCAAAGGCTTTTAACGATAAAAATTCTCATTTCTTTACTCACTTGTCGCCATTCAAGATCCTGGTCGTATTTTGATATCCAATTGTGCAACTCAGTGCGAAGTTTATACGTTTTCTATAACAAAAAAATATTTAGCTGGCAACAGCAATTTTGCTTCAAGTTGTGAAGGCATTAATGATTTATTGGCATTAATGATTTCTAGAAATTGCTTTTACTCTAGTTTGGCATTTGCTAATTGACCCAAGGTCATCAAGATTAAGCTTGGGCTAAAGTCGTACTAAATTAATGATTACATATCTACTTTGCTTCATATGGATAATTACATATCATCTTACTTTTCGCAGGTATGTTTCTTCCTTATAATGTTCAGATTTACTTTTCCTTATGTTGTTTTGAAGAGAGTGAAGCTCTTCTAATAAACAAAATGCATTTTTATCGTGAACTTTGCCCTCCGATGAGATCTGCTTCACAGCATCAGAAGATATTTTGTCGTGCTCATTCTTTGCCTCTTGTCTGGCTGTTTCAAGGTCCAGTAAAAGTCCTTTTACCTTAAGATCTAGAGCAGATACCTGGAACAATGCATAGAAATAGCAGAGATACAAGACTTTGGAATTTATGGAGTACTTTATCGATAGAAAAGGGTGGTTCAAATAAAAGGACAGTTGTAGGTAAAATGTAAATAAAAGACTGGGCAAAATGTAAACAAACCAAATATTGAAAACAAATTAAATTCACAACTTTGAATGTCATAACTTTAAATACGTTGAACATCTTTCTGATAGCATGCAGCATAGTAGGGGCAGCATAAGACTTAATGGCATCAATAAGGTTGGTCGATAAATACCGAGGATCACATAGGAAACGTTATGTCTGTAGATTCTGATCGGCATTCAGGTAATAATGATATCTTAAGGTAATAAATTTGAGTGACAACAAGAGAAACACATTAGTACTGAATAGATTTACTGTGGCGATTTTCTCTTCGTTGTTCTCTTGGAGTCGCTTCTCCAGATTAATGATCAAGTCGTGAGATCGTCTAGATCTGCAAAGAACGGTATTCAGGTAATCTAGCTTCCTGTTTTCCTCTTTCGGACAGGTGAGAAGACGTTCCCTGGCTATCTTCCAGAAGTCATCAAGAGCTGCCACGAAGGCCTGAGCACCCGCTGATGCAACTCCTTGAAAACGAAGCTTTCAAAGAGTTAGATTGGTTTAAGTACATAAAGATGTCTAATATCCATGCAATACAACTTCAAAGGATTATTGTTTAGCTTTGGTATTGCCCTAAAGTTTTTTAGTAATATTTCTTTTAATATTCTTCAGATTTAACATGCAAGAGTCAAAATAAAATGCTTGCAACAAACTTCCATAATTTTTAAAAAGTTTTGCATTGAGCTCAGAGCATTACTATTTTCATTGGCATATTATTTCAGATTCTAAAACTCAATGGTGAATAATGTACCTTAAATTATGACTGAAAATAGCGCACTTGTTAAATGCATGCTTATACCTTCGATTGAATGCCTTGTATCTTCTTTTAAAGCACCAATAACGTTTCTTAGCGATATTCTGAACTCGTCATCCATCCTCAAATTTTCACGTAGAGATTTAGAAACTTCAAAAAAGTTTTCTGAGGCAGATCTAGAAACACGTGCATGTTTTGATACTTCATTTTTTAGCGTCTGTGTGACTTGTATGCTCTAAAAAATGAAGCTAATGTTTAAAAATTTCATATACCTTTGATATTACTCTACTATACTAATACAGTGACTTAAAAAAGGAATGAGCAATATACTTTATTTGATATGAAAAGCTAAAATAGACTTGTCAAGGATTGTCAACTCATGAATTCAACAAAAAAACATCTCCATAGCAGCGACACCAAATCTTTCATGAACTCCGTGAAACATAAATTCAGGTAAATATCCTAGCAAGGATTACAAAGTTTGTGATAATGGGTAAATTTTTCCGTCTAGAAATTTTTAAAGTGACATTGACCAGGATTCCAAACGCAAGAAAAATGCAGATATTAATTTATGTTCATGTATATGAATATGTATTAGCGAGATTATTCCCAACTGAAATGAAAGAAATACCTCAACTTTACTGCACAAAGCTGCTATGAAAGTAGCTAGCCTGACTTTTTCATTCATCATGGCAATGGCATACCCAACCCTTTTAGCTTGAATGTCTTCCAAATGCTTATGCTCTGGGTCCAAGTTCTTCAAAAGTTTTTTCATTCTAGCAGCATCGTCGTTTTCTAAACTACTTCCCTTCATGATTGTTTTCGGCAGCATTTCTCTGAATAATTTAACGCCCGCACTCCGAATGTATGGGGAGATGATTGCTCGATACTTGAACACTCTTTTATTTATACGACAATCTTGATTCATGACGTCATATTGATCAACTCAATTGACATTATAATCAAGTTCTCTTTACAATGCAAAAAATGATAAAAATGGATAAAAAATCGAAATCTCTACTCAAACCAGACTTTTAAGGACCAATTGTTAGGTGCCTTCATTTTCAGTTCTTGAACAAAATAGAGAATGTATAATATAATTACTGCTCTAACATATGTTCTTAAAGTAAAAGCGCGTTTATACATTTCTAACCACGTTTGTTCGTAATCACCATTATATTTATAGATATTTAAAGTGAAAGCTCCCGTTATTTAAAATCAAAGAAAAATTTTAAAAAAATGCATAGCAAGTAGCATAAACTAGTGTAATAGAAACGATTGTCAAAGCTTTATTCAATTTTATTACTATTCTATACAGCAGTGTTTCGCATATAAAAAATACAATTTTTAGAAACACAGTCCCTAAGTTTTAGAAAAAAATCCCTATGATATCTAATGTGTATATACAATGAGATATCCATGAGATATCTCATTTTGTAAGCAACGCATCAGACCTGAAATCAAGTCTCGAAGAAAAGGAACATTCCAATTTACATATACTAGATTTGCGCCATTCAAATGCACAGTCCACACAGAATGAATAGTGCTAATACCTGAAAATGGTTATACAAGTGAATTTTGGCAGGCCACGACTTGTTGATAAGAAGCGTCATAATGTTCCAAGTCATAAATAAAGTACATGATTGAGGTGGTACATGAAAAGTCAGCGAAAGGTTGAAAACAGACGATTCAAAAACCAGACAGTGGTTAGCTAATCTTTTTTTCCAGCGCTTAACTAATTGATGCCTCGTCTTTTCGCAAAGTCTTAATTTCTTGGATTGACACGAGAAAGCAAGAATGTTTTCAACTGCATCGTATCATCACTAAAAAACCATTTAAACATAACCCATAGCAGTGACGTAATCTCAACTCCATCATTTACAGCACGATAATAATTTGCCCTACCGATTCTTCTCTGCTTAAAAATGACCCACTTCAAATCGAGGCTTGTAGAATTGTAATCCCTGAATACTTCTTTCGCCAGAAGTTATTCTTATCTATCTTAGATGCTAAATTTGAAGTGAATTATACTCGTAGAATAGATATTATTATCTCTGCATGTTCACGATAATATACTTAATCGTTACTAGCTACAGTGTCAAATACAAAAATCAGCAGTTTGTCTGCAAATTCAAGCTGTCACTCTGCATGTCTCAATAAACATGTAACAGACTTGATTGATTTGCCCAGCCAGAGATTTTCTGTGGTTCTCTTTTCGGGATGTATGGTTTTGAGCAAAAAAATTATCAAGTTAGGGTCTTGTGACATCATCGCATTACTGCAAATTTATACTTCAGACAAGAACTGTGTCAATGAAATAAGTATAATTTCATGACATGGAAATGATTATATTTGCTATCGAAAAGACCCTGCACCTTCATTGATATCACGAAAGTACACTCTTCAGACCTGCCTTGGTGTCATTTCCTTGAATTACCCGATACCAAACACAGTGTTAATAGATTTGACGTTCCACTGTGGCCAATGCAGACCAATCATAAGAACATAGGTTTCCATCGGAAATACATTGGCTTCGGGCTGGTTTAGAAACAAACCACAAGCTATGAATGAAAAATTTGATTAAGTATGACGCACAACTTTATGGATGCTGTCCCACTCGTTAAAACCAAAACGGAGTAAGGAAATTTCTGGAGGATGTTTCACTTAGCTTAAAGTGTCATAATGTTGTTGGAAGATAAGCACTGCCAAAGCCCGGAGGTGTCCGTGTTTTTATTCCTTTTTCTTCGAAACATGGCAAACTAGAACGTCTTCTTTATTGCGACACGAATCGCATTGCACTTCACAACACCATCGAAACTTGCAATTGCATTTCACCTTCCTAGACCTTACCTCGTATCTTATAGAATAGCCACAGCTGTAACAGAGCTCATTACAGTGTGTTTTTGTGCCACGGGTGCTGTCCCTGTGCGGGACCCTACAAACCCGGCCAAGTGTACCTTGAGAGCCGTGGCTCCGGTTCACTCTGCAGTAATCCGGAGACTCGGATAGATACACGAGTACGTCTGTCAAATTGACGGCTCTCCCTGAATTGGCTGGCTTTAGAAAGAGTCTGCTGTCCATTGTTCCCTTGTAAGCCAGCTTGTGGAGGTACTTGATGGTGGCCCCAACTTGCTTCAGGGTCGGAAGCTGACCAGCACAAGTCTTCAACATGCACATCCCAGATGTACCATGGCATTTACAAAACCGCTTTGCCATATATCTAACCACCTGTTGAAGCAATACGCAAACATTCATTCATGATATCTTCAAGCTTCTTCTTATGTTTACATTCGACGTCAGACATACAAAGAACAGCTGTAGGCCAATTTTGTTCATTACTCTTTTGGCCAAAATATTAAAACACGCATACGTTTCTTCCGACTTTATTGTTATGATGGGTTGCTGCAATCCTGTCCATGATGAAATTCTTGGGCTTTACTCGAGTGTCGGTGAAGTACTCGGTTATCCACAATCCAAAGCGAGTATGCCCATCTTCTATCTCTCGCTTGCCCACCGACTTCAAAGTGAATGCATTTCGTACTTGTGGTGTGCAGCAGAAGGCAAGCTCTCCCCGGTGACACGCGCTTGCTAGTCGTATGGCTACAGCCGCCGAAGTGATCGCATTCATAAATGCAATTTCTCTTGTAGCTACAAATCAATAAGATTTAGCCAAAAAATCATGAAATTTTTAGTTGACTTGTTCTTCAAAGTGTGGCCATTTGCTTGAATCTCCATTTGTTCCCTTGAAACGAAAATTGGAAGGATCTTTCCAAGGAGGCTGAAGGAAAAATGTCCGTTACCACATGGTAAAAGTAAGCAAAATTTGAAAGCAGATACGTTGCATGGAAAAGCAAAACACAGAAATATTAAATCCTTGCTCTAGTCTACGTATATTTCTATTCATCTATATAAAAATCACAAAGTCTTGACCAATCATTGTATTGCTCAAGCTAAGAAAGAGTATCTGGAAACACGTTGATGGAAATCTGAAGAGTCTAACCTATTGGCAAAAATTTTCTTTTGAGAATCCTTGCCGTGTCTTTCTTTGAAAAGCTGCAGTTCCATCTTTCCCAACGAAAGCGTCTTCTACATTCACTCAGGCCTTTTTTCAAACCGACCTCGGCGAGATGACGAAGCTCCTGTTCAATCTAAGAAATAATGCATGGAATAATGCTTTTAAGAGAAATAGCCATGGCTTAAGATTGCTTTTTTAAATATCTTCAAGATAGAATATCAAATAATGAACAGGTTCATTCAATTCAGTTCTATCTTAGTAAAATTTTCCGCATATAAGTTGGGAGGAAGGGCTCCGTGGCCAACTAAAACAAGCATTCCACACCTAGAAAGCTTTAAATAGTAGAATTATTATATAGAAGGATTTTCGGTGAAAAGTCGCGTTTCTCTCTCTTAGTTAGAAGTACTTCTATGAAAAGAAACTCTCCAATGCAAATTAAGTGACACAATACCAAAATTAAAGAAAATGAAAAGTTCTTGCCTTTTTATTTCTTGATAGTCGTTTAAGGATCCTAGAATTGCATAAAGCAAGTCTTTAGACTGAAATGGACGTATCACGGAGCACTAAGTTACTATTATTAACGAGATAGTAAGTATTGTTGTATAAAATAGTTTCTTATACCTAAGCAAATTATATGACAAACAAGCTTCAAATGGGCTCAATTATGAATTCACCGATTTCTCGATTTCTCGTAAGCTTCTGAATCACCACTAGCCCATGAATGAGTGCCTATTGAAATGCTTAAAATAATTTGCTTTTTGGCTCTTAGAGAAAGATTTGAAAATGGCTTGCTTTTGAAAAAAGGAACTAAGAACAATAATCACCATTTTGGGATTCCTGCACTTTGAGAAAACACAGCCACAAGGAGAACAAGGCAAAGCAAGCCCTTTACTGAAAAGGTCATATTGATTCTGTTACGGTATCGGCTTCAAACTAGAATGGAGGAAAAAACTTTGGAACGAGTGGTTGGACTGACTGAATAACTGACTGTATGAATGACTAGAAATCCCCGCCTTCTGGGATATAGTTAGACTGTTGGAAATAGTCCTCTCAAAGTCTTCCTGGATTAGGCAGGATTATTGGAAAAGAATCAATACCAAAGGCAAATTTGAAAAGGTGTTAGAGGTTTTTATACAGAATAAATATCGAACCTCATTGGTCTTAACAAATGCTTGAATAGATTACGAGAAAGGCATAATGTGTGAAGTGTGTGATAAAACACCAGGTAGATTAAAATAGGTTCCTCCAGTCACGTAATGCTGCTTTTGTGACTCGAAAACCAAACAACCTAAGGCGAAGGCGGGGTAGAAAAAGATTGAAAATGAAATTAGGGCTGCAATCGTTCAATTCGAAAGTCGTCTTGCGAAGGTAAAGGTCTATGCCTACACACGCTTAAAAAATACCCTTCATTATGTTTATCAAATTTAACAATCATTTTGTGTTCGATCCTATGCTTTTTAATGCCTTAGATGCCAAGCATCATTAGCACTAGTCGCTTCTTCGAAACTTTTTTTTGAAATTTTTGACACTGGGCGTTATCTTCATGTTATCTGTTATCTGCAATTGGCTTCTACAATTGTTTCAAATAATCTTCTATGAATTCCTTTTAAAACCGATTGATGCCAGACTCCACCATATTTAGCTTTATTTAGCTTTATTTTGCGTTGTTGTTCTCATTATTAAGTCCCTTTTAGAAGTCATGAAGTTTAAAGGTTCTATCTGTGACTATCTGCAATTGAGAACTACAAGGCTTTAAAATCAACCCTGAAAAATTTTGAGTACTCACATGCAAGGGGTCAGAGCTTCACCTATCCTGATCATTCTCTGTATACTTCTTCACGATCCATAACGCTGGATAAAAGCTATCGAGCACTTTGACGAAAAACTTCTCAATTGTTTAGCATTACAGGTAGATACGATTTTGCTTTAATCAAGCGATAGTCGTTTTAGAGGAATATGTACTAGACAATTCTATTTGATTAGTGCCAAAAAGCTCATTTTCAATGCAAGTCATGTAGTGTGTTACCTTCTTTGTCTTTTCCTAGTGATTTGTCCCGTGTTTGTTACTTATCGTCAGATCTTGGCTTTCGTTCTTCTGTTTGCGTTTCTTTACGTTGAAAGCTAAAAGCCCCTTGTGAGTTAGCAGTTGGTAATATTTGATGCTGATATAGATGTTGAGTATTAGATGCACTGCTTATGTCAAGATGTTGGGCAGCCCATTACTGAGAGAGGGAGAGAAAGCCGGATTTTCACTCCGCGATGCCCCACCGCAGGCAGTTAGGTACTCAAAAACCAACTGGAAACTCGTGACTCCATACTGTTTCATGTCGATCAAAAATATCACGAGTTCCTTGGCATAGTTCTTAAACTTAGTTTTTGTTTTAGAACTTTGGCAAAGTTTTAGACCTTGCCTGTTCATTCTAGGCCATTTTACATACTTGAGAAATGTTTGTAAATATGGAACTTTGATAATGATGATAATTTGAGATG
Organism: Nemopilema nomurai; assembly: GCA_003864495.1. Lineage (NCBI taxonomy): Eukaryota > Metazoa > Cnidaria > Scyphozoa > Rhizostomeae > Rhizostomatidae > Nemopilema > Nemopilema nomurai. Next base: position 1,031,592 of record ML133420.1, read on the forward strand.
GGAAAGTTATTTGGATAACTTCCGTTTAGTTGTTTTCTTTTCCTTCTACGTCATTCTTCTTCTTAATTACTAACCGGTATCACGGTCATTAATGTTCTATAGTACAATATTTTCAAAATTCTAAGAAAAAGGCAATACACTTTGGGCATGCGCTCTTGCTGTCAACATGGAGTTTCTTTGAATTGCTTTACCAGCAGAAAGCCACTGTTATTGTCTGCAAATGACAGCTGGAGAGAGGTGCTTTGTGGCACTTCTAGATTAAACAGGAGGCTTACGATTTTTCACAAGTAGCATCAATTGGAAGCAAATATAGACTACTTTGGAAAGAATCTGAAAAATCCAGGGACAGAGATGTACTTGAAGAGCAAACATGCAAAAATCAATCCCATATTCAGATTAGTAAATTTACGTGTATTCAACTTTTCTACAGTGATCCACCGGTGCTCACTTGACTATAAATTATTCATATCGAATTAGCTACATAATTATGACAGTCAGCACGAAAACTTCCAAAATTTACCTGAACCCATAACTAGTCAAGCAAGTGTCCATTAAGCTTTGATACAAGCATATACCAGATTCGCCTTATCGAGTGTTTCTAGGCTCTTGCCTGAAGCAAAGAGCCCGAAATTGGGCTCCGGGTTCTCTGCAATGCCGGCTCTCTTAGCCATTTTCTCTAGCAGAGCATGGTCCATGCTTTTAGGAATGAGGTCCTTTCGGTAAGTCGCTTTGAACCCTTTGTCACAACCAAGTGTCAGCTTTTTCAAGTCACCTTAAGAAATAACGCAAACAACAGAGGGTTGGAGATGAATGAATAGATCTATGCCATCTAACAATTCATACGTATTGCATTTTGTAATTAGATCAATTTCAAGGGTCATAAAGGCAGTGTTTAAACATTTTCTGCGACACTCAACAACATAGTCAACATAGAGAATTTTAATGGATGGTTAAGGCCCCAGAAAGCCTTGAATGGTATCGCAACTGAGGAGTTATCCTCTTAGTGACGAAATATAGGGTAAGAATAGCAACAACAATTAGACAAGGGTTATGACTGAAGGCGAGTGTCAAGGTATACGATGGCCGACGATAACTTCAAAGAGGAACGGTTTGTGCACTAAATCATACACAGGGCCTGAAACAAAACGCCTCGACTCTCATTGGCTAATTGCTTGCCATGGACATAACGATCTTGATGAATGTGCACTTCAAGACGCTCTATGGTTTTGAAATGCTAGCAGGCTTTAGGCAACAAGGCTCTAAAAACAGTGGACCTCCTAAGGCAGGAAGATACAATGTACCTAATCTAGAGACACATTTTCAATTATCTCAATTCTCAATGGCAAGAAAAAGCAGAACTAGTTTTTGCATACTTAAAGTACTTCTTTGTCCTCAGGGTCTGCAAAGGTCGGAAAATTTCCAAAACCTGACAAAATAAATAGCCAGATGCGGATCGAAAACACTAGAGGGTGATCTTAATTCCCTGAATGTGCCATAGTTTCTGCTCTGAAAAGCGACAACCATAAAGTCTAGTAAACAGCTCGAGGTCTAACCTTTGTCCCCGCATTTGTACTCTACAGCGATATCCTTCCCGGCTGGATCCGCTTTTGTCCATTGAAAAGGTTTTCCTTGAGGACATGTCACATCCTTAGTTTTGATTGCGGCTAGAAGTGAAAATTATTAGGGGCTTCATTTATTGGTTAATGGTCAGGCAGAAGTGGAACCAATGTTACAGAAGTAAAGCTTTATTTACGATGAAGTATTGTCTGTCAAGAGAATGCTTGTCTCTACAGGGAAGCGTGCGATTTCATCAAAGCCTCCCATCAAAAAAAGTGTTGAAGTTGACGATTGGTTAGAATGCCATATCAAGACAACAGAATAGAAATTACACAAAAGGCTAACTCGGGCATCTTCAATACTCACGCATGTAAGCGAGGCACGATTTCAAAAACGAGGTTTAGTAAACTAGAAACTGAGGGCGCTGTTATCTCTTTTCTGTGTCAAGACAAGGTTCACACATACATGGTTCTGCTGGTAATGGGTCTGTTATTGGAGATGAAAAAGCCACCCCAAGTAAGCAACACGTGAATAAGGCTGGCAAGACACGTGTTTCAACCATTCCGGAAGTGGTGTATCTGAAACGAATAAGACATTTGCATCTTCATTTCCTTGTACTGCATCTAATAAAGTCTTTTCAAATCTAGACCTTAGCATTAGTGGAATAAAACATATCTTAAAATATTTTCCTTGGATAAAGAAAGATTGCTTAACTACCAGGATTGAAGAACATATGAATACTTCCAGCTAGGGGTTATTTCCAAAGGGCAAGGCTCCTCATAATGATAGTGCGTTACTTCAATACGTTATAATGATGCATCATGAGCTAGAGTTTTAGGCCACATGGACGCTCTATTAAGTAACGGCTGCAAAATATTCGTTGTAATTATGTTCAAAAACTAACAGTATCTAATCCAATCTACAAAATCAAAAAGTTGAAAAAATTCTTAGACTCTTATTTTTAGATAAACTTGGGAGCAAAATTAACTGTGAAGCATGAAATTAACTGTGAGTCAAAATTGAGTCAGATTTAAAGTAGGTCATTTTAGGCAAGTACCCATATGAAGAAAAAGAATTTAGAAAAATGACACCCGCTGCAAAACGGCTGTTCTAAGTTGCATACTAGAGGCACTAGATATCGTAGCATCATATTTTTAACAAGGAGAAAGTTCCTCAATCTTTTTCTTAGCATTACTTCAAAAATTACTTCATAGTGGAAACCAGTATCGGATGATACCAGTCTTTCTTTGATATGTTTCATATTAAGTAGCCCTTGGAAAAGTATTGTGATACAATGCTCTACGGGAAGGCCTTGAAAGTCCTTTACATCAACATTAACATCAAAGACATTAACATAGCATGAATATTGGGAAAGATATTTCGGCATTCTAACAAATGAAAGTTCTGTTTAGTATTCGAGATAACTTGAAGCTAATGAGCAAATATCAGTGTGCAGCCTTATTTTCTCTTTGAATCAGATGCTGGTATTGCATTTTAAACGGTGTCGACAGTCTTAAAGAAAACGGTAAAGGCAGATCTCGAAGGTGCGGTAATTGCCTTTAGGCCATAACAGTTGCTCATGATTGATATCAACAACACCTAAAATCAAAACACAATCATTAATTTGGCAAACAAGAGATATGCAATTAAATAGTCGGAGACTTACCTGTATCCTTTCTATTTATGATTTTGGTCAAAAAGTTTGCAAACGATTTGTAAATAAGGCTGGAAAAGGCACACAGGACAACAGGTATGCCTTGTTCGAAACCAACGAAGCGTGCAGAAGAGGCCTTTGATCAACATCGCAATCATGCTTATTTCGACGAGCTGGTAGTCTGGCAGGTTCCACGAAGGCCGATGGTACAGGATGTTTAGTGGGGAAAAGTAAAGAACTTGTTCCTCGCTAGCTCTGCTTATATGAAGACAAGCCAAGCAACATTATGCAGTGATTTCATTTTTGAAAGTGATTTGTTTAAAGGCTAGGCCCTTGCCATTTCAGGTATCCTGATCCAGAAGAACGAAGCCATTTGCAGCAGATCACAACTAGATTATGGGATGCATGTTCAAATGAGCTAACAGATAACAAAGAAGCAAGAACAATTTTATCTACGCAATAGAACGCTCCAGTTTGATCTGCATCCGCATCTGAATTTTTTAAATCAATTCCACAAGAGACTAAGCTTCACAGAAAAACTTCTATTTCAATTTTCGTTTCATATTTATATACATTATAGGTACAATATATCATACGTCAAACAGTAGCCAAATTTGCAAATGAAAAAATATAAACACTAAGATTAATTGATTACCCCCGAAACGAACCTAAAACATTACAGGTAGCCTGAATTCGTAGACCAAACGTTCCTTCTACAGCCTTTTCCAACTCACTTATTGAGTACATAATAGACTGAGGGCCTCAATCAGACTCAACCAAATACATCTGACAAAGCAGCTGCTATGTAAAATATTCTTATATTTAGAACGTGTCTCGAAATTTCCAAAAATCTTGAACAGGTTAGTCAAAGTACCTGTTCTACAATTACCTTTATATTTAATGATTCAAGCGTGTGATCCCAGGATCGTTTCTAGGTTTTTTATCAAGATTGTGGATGATGCAGAGTAGAGAGTGAGAGTACGACAATCAGGTTGGCACCATAAAAGCATTGCACAACACGGAAAGTGGGTTGAAGGGTGGAGTTAGTTTATGCTTATGCATCGTCAAGTTATTGGCCTATTTCAAGTGAGGTAAAATTTCGAGTTTTCAAGGGGAATTCCATTGGATTTGTCATTGGTTGTTAAGTAAAAGATCTTCAAGTACTGTTCTACCTGCAGTCAAAATGAAGTAAAAATCTTTCCTCGTGGGTTTGGACATTAAAAGGTAAACCTCAATGTAATATCTGAATTAACATAAAGTTACCTCAAGTTCTTTTTCGATTCACGATAAATGATTCACGCTATAAATAATGCTTGCATATGGGGATAGTTAGTCATCCTCTCAAAGTTCTAAAGGCTGGATGCTGCCTGGGCAATCTGATGTGTTACCAGTTCCCATTGCCAAGTCCTAAAAATGTTTTCAGTCAGGATTCCTCGCTGCTTTAATTAATATTTCCACGACTGAATAGCTGATTAAAGTCGTAATCTATTAAACAGAACTCAAGCAACTAGATTTTACTGCTATAATAAAATATTGACATAGTCTGGGAGGTCTTCATTTTATTTAAACAAAATCGATATTGGCCATATTGGATATTGGATTCTGTAAAAGCCCCGTACCAAACAATTTGTCTTTTCCGCCCTTAAAAGGGACAAAAAGGTGTTCCCAGACAGACGCTACTCTAGCTTTATCAAACTTCCTGTCTCACGGGAAACTACTTTCTTATTGAGCTCGTGAAAGAAATGTAGTGGATATCTGTTTGACAAGAGTGACTAGCATTTTCTTCAATCAAAATAACGAAGGAAATTCGAAGACTTTAAAGCAGTCAGTCCAAAATTTAATTTGAATAATTCAGCGCATTTTAAATAAAAAGCATAGAGACTACGTACTGTTTAAAATTTCTTTAAAGTATAGAAGTATATACGGAATGGCGAAGTATCTGTAAACTATAAATACCTTATTATGTTTGCGAGCACGACCTACAGGAAGAGCTTTTTCAAGCACTTCTCGTTACAGAATTATTGTCACCTTTGAATCCCCTATTTTTAATAAAATTCTTTAATCTAATTGCAGACCTTTGTATTTGAATGCTCAATTCAGTAACCAGACACACCAAAGCTCTGACCGATTGAATTAAATAAAGTGAAAGAAACTGTTGGCGAGGAGAAGAAAAAATTCAGGAACCACATCTTCAGCGCAATTTCCTCACAGAATTACAGCGACCTTGCCGGCAGATTTGACGCACATGAGTCGAGCAATCAAATACTCGAGTTATTTGTGTACGTGTGACTGTTTTACAAACAAGCAGTGTCGCAATAACACAGTTACTCATCCCTGTCCAGCCACCAACCACTCTGGGTCCAGACAAATCTGTTGTCTTTATGAAATTGTGCTTAGAAACCACGAGTAAGGTCAAGCAAGGTCAAGTTGTCCGAAACGAAGATTCCAGAGCAAGAAAGAGGTGCACCAAGTCTCATCTCTGAAGTGTTCCCAAATTTCTTACATCGGCAATCGGTTAAACTGGCTCTTCTTGGATCCGCTACGTGAGCATTCTGCAAGCAACCCCTAAATCTAGATTTGCATACTAATCTTCCTTCGATCCTGCATTTCGAATGACTTCGTGTCCTGTATGTATGACCGTCTCCCTGTTTCCACCACATACCTGAAATCCAAAGCGCAGGGATCTCTACGGGGATTCAAGTGCCATGATGCCGCGGAATAAACACGACTTGATTGCTTGCCATCCCGTGACTAAAAATACATGTCTCTTGATTTTGAGAGGTACATTGCATCTTTCAAGGGGTCAAAGAGCATGATGTGGTGCCTCTTCGTTAGGCGGCGCAGCTTATAAAACTCCGCTTCGAATCCGGCCCCGCTTAAACTTGTGTCGGACTTAAAGTGTACGGTTAAAAATCGTCCGCTCGAGCGGTACACGGATTCTTTCACTTTGTTACCGCACTCGGTACCAATCAAGTTTTTCTCGTTGATTTTCCCATCGTATATTTTGACAAAGTCGTACGTGCAGGGTTTGTCTTCTAGCTGGAACTTTTTAAACCCAAGAGCAACCTTGCGCTTCTTGCTACGTACAAAAATCCGCCAAACACAGTCTTGAAAGGGTGGGTAGTCTTGGGAGCCATACTTTATGTGGGAGAAAAATGTCTGCATAGCTCTTGTGGCATGGTACGTTCCGCCGCAAACTAAAATGAAACAAACAGAATTTCTTGGAACACGTCTGATGGCCAGTCGCTTACTTCAATCTTGCAGAGGATGCCTGTTTTTCCGGGCTTAAGGCATGCAGTATCAGCCTTTGGATAAAAATTAAAGCTGCGGCCATTCGAAATATTCTGGCCTGGGAACCAACTTCGGCCCTGGAAACTAATTTTGGCCTAGAAGCTAGTCCAGCTCGGAATCGCCAGACATTCACCGGCTGTTAATGAACAATAAATCCTACTCTGAAAAAAGAATTTGAACAGTTACTCACTTGAAGTATACGAAAGCTTGAAGCCTCCTTGGTCGCCACTGCCTAGCTTGAACTCAACAGTAAACATGTTTCCATCCGTTTGAAAACTCACGTCCTTTCTTCCACTATCTTTACAAGCAGAGATTTGATGGATCTTTCTTCCAATGGCCCACTTAACAACTAGCTGGCTTGAGAAACTTTCATCGCATCTGATGTCCTTTTTACGAGAAAAAAGAGCGTTTCAACAAGCAAAACAATTCTTTTTAATTAATAAGATACTTCAGCGGGCTTGACTGGGAGAGCTTGAATACCGAAATCAGTTTTACACTCATTGTGAATAGTGTATTGAAATCTAAGGTTTTCAACTACTGATAGAATAGTATGACAATTGTGCAAAAATTTGTTAATAATAAAAAACAAACAATTAATTAATGAACTAATGAAAAGGTAAATAAATATATTCCTGAGGATAATTAATTGGTACGTCCTTAGAATTAGTGATTTGTTTCGTTCCTATAAAATCTACAAAATAACACGTGACCCTCAAACACTGGAAAGGAGAGACCGATGAATTGGTCAAAGAAGGAAATATAAGCATGTCTGTAAATATCTCAAAAAGGCTTGAACAGTTGTAGAAGTCTTAGACAATAAATCTGGGTCAGTGTAAAACCTTCGAACGATCACTGAAACAGTTGTGAGCATAGCTGTTACAAGGGGAGCGGTTTACCAGGGTTAAAGAAACAAGCAAAAGTACATCTGATCTTTTAAATAGACTGCAGTGTCAAAAGTCCTCGACCCTCACCTCCTTTATGTAGAAAATGTCATTTATAGAAATGGCCAAAACAATTAACACTAAAAATGAATGAAAGTACTTTGATATTTCTAGAAATCCACCCTGCATAGGAATAATGTTTCAAGGAAACAGACTAGCTTAGGGTATCTTTACAACACTTACGTCAAAAGTGATATTGAATCTCTGGCCTGGAAGAGTCATGACAGTCCACTTGCATTTTTCTTCTGAGTGATAGCTTTTTGGGTAATCTGGAGATAAAAGCGATCCTATTCCCGTTGTGCTGTTAATCTTTGTGGAACAAGCACCTGAAACAATAGAAACTTATTGGTGGAGGGGAACTGAAGACGCATGTATTAAGGTAATATCGCAAAGGCCGATTGAATTATCGCACACCGAACAGAGTCCAGAAGAGTTGTTAAACTTCCTCCAGACAAAAACATCCTAGAAGGCAAACCTTCCTCACAAAGCAATAGAAAGTAGGCGTGACTTAGGTGTGTCGTAAGAGATTCTGTTGTTTTTCGAGGCCATTTCTCCGCTCATTGGCCATGCGACCGTAAAGTTTTCCTGACACCGAGTAAAAGTCTATTAAGGTTAGTTCACATTAATCACGAAGGACGCGGAGTTGAAATCAGTAGTCATTCGCGGCATGTGTTTTCGGGCTATCGATACATCACTCCATACGTTGTTGAGATCACTTGCGCTTAGCTGGCAAATCAAACCAAAACTCTAGCTTTAATACCTGCAATGCAACGTTTCTTGTCTCTGGCCAAAACGTAACCATACTTGCAACTGCAGATCGGGCGCTCGATAGCATTGGTGCAAATGTGATCACAGCCTCCATTGTTTATTGCACAGAGATCTTTAACTAAAAGCAAACCGAGGGGCTTTCAATGCATGAAGATATTGTCAATATCGTTGCAGAAGATTAAGATGCATTTTCTCTAAGGCAACGAATCTAGAATAAACTATAAATATACGAAGCATATCTGCTTATAAACAGTATTATGAAATGGTAGGCAAATTGAGCCAAACCCTCAATGCTTTTCGTTTTCAATCTATTTGGTACATTTCACTGACATATTAAAAACGTTTCATTTTATGCTTTTTATATACAGAGATTACATGATCAAAAACAATAGCTTCGTTTAGAAGAGGATTAAATGTTAATGCCAAATGACAAAATAAAATAAAAAATAAATTCAACTTACTGTGGAAAAACTCGGCTTTAAATCCTTTACCAGAAATAGTATTGTCAGAATTGAACTCGATCTGCATTTCGTTGGAAACTGATTCAAATACTCTTGGTGTCTCCATGGCTCCACAGTATTTTTCTGACACTCCTCCGGTGTCAATTCCCACATAATCATAACTTGGGTTGCAAACCTGAATTGGCAGCAAGAAAAAGAGAAATCTAAGGTAGCAGGTACACTTTTTTTAATTATACTTAAGAATGCATGAATCATTAAAGCATTCACTACACACGAGAAAAGAAAGATAAGATCATCAAAGAGCTGCGGTACCAAATTATAAAGCAATTGTATGTCCCACAGATGGTCTATCTTTTAGATGTATTCTTCAAACGAAAAATGACTCTTAGAAAAAGGATAAAGTTAAAAGTGATAAAGTATCAGTATAATTAGTGATTTATGAAGATATGGTGTTTTAAATGGAATATTCTAGATAATGACCAAACCATGGTAGTGTCGATATTGATCGAGGTTATATCATTAGCTTATAACGTTGTTGTACCTTCGAAAAATGAGGTTCTACACAAATCCAAGAAATGAGGTACTACACAAATACAAGAAACAATACCAGATTTTGTTTATCGAAATGATAGCACTCCAAACAACCGTATGTTATGACTCTCCCATTACATCATTATGAATTTGGTACAAAAACTGTTACCTAAAGTTATATTCCATTCAAACTGCATACCTTGCTTTCTTCCAAGTCAAATGCAACCATCTTCAAGGATACCTTGTAGCCCTCCTTAGCACGAATAACCCATTTGCAGTGTCTGTTTATGGGGTAATGCTCGGGGTAACTGGGGGACTGAATCGTCCCGCTCATCTCCTGCTCCTTGTATATTTTACCACAGGCCCCTAACAAGAAAGATGACGTAACAAGTATAGTAATGATAACAAATGTTCAAAAGCGTTTCAAAGCAGATGTACTATAGTTGATAGGGAATATATGGCATTGAAAACACCGAAGTACATTGACGTCAAAAGCGTTTCAAAGCAGATGTACTATAGTTGATAGGGAATATATGGCATTGAAAACACCGAAGTACATTGACAATATAGAATCTAAGAGTCTCGTTAATCCAAATAAGCATTGCTGTCTGATACAAATTAGAGTTGTTTGTTCTTTCAAAAAAACTTGCCTATAGTGAACAGAAGAGATATTTCTTCCAAAAGGGCCTTCATCAGGTGAACCGTCAGGAAGAAGAGGCAGCTTCAAAAAATTTTAATTAACAGGTAAAAAGGCCTTACAATTAAACTATTTATTAATGGGAAGCTCAATTGTAACGACGCTTAGATGAGAATCTACACGCTAGGCAATTCTAGAGACTGAAGGCACGTACTTTCGCAATCATGTCCATTGGAGTGCAGCTCTTGACCCCCGGGGCATCGGCATTCGTACCCATCGACTCGGTTGAAGCAGATCTCTGAGCAATTGTGGAGCCCACTCGCACACTCGTCAATCTCTGCGAAGTGCAATCGAAACAGTGTAATCACCAATAAGCAGTGTATAAGACAAGGGATGCAGAGGTGGTTTTGGTGACGAAATCAAGTACATTTCCATAAGAGACAATATTAAGACATGTCACTCCGTTTATTGCGCAGCATTTCTGCAAGATTCAGGGTATTAAAATAAGCAATCAAATCATGTCTGTCTAATTAAAACCTCCAAAGGTGGTAGCCAACGAAAAAAAAATATGGGCATTCAGCAAAGCCCAATGAAATAAGAAGACTGTGTAGGTGGCCTTAAGGTGCCTTTCCTCGAACAAAAATCATTTCTAAATAAAAAAAGTTACGTTAGAATGAGGAACAAACCAGTAACGTATGTCAAGGCAAAGCCTCGATGTTGGACGTTTGTATTGGTGTTGAACTTCACTTTCATTGTATTTCCCGTTGATACAAAATAGTTCTTTGGGGCCTTCTTTCCGCACAGCTTTTTGAGACTTCTCCCAGTAATTCCGTCGACAAGCTCGATATGATCATGCTCACAATTCTTTTTTCTTTTTAGGTCTAACATCTGGAAACGTACAGCAACTTTTCCAGGCTGCAAAATAAATCAGTGTGTGTTATGTTTTAGAAATAAACTACATGGTGTTGAAGCCTGGGGCTCATATTGAATCCTGTTTAGAGCCAAGTATGCCCAGGTGCCTCTTTTTCTAAGTAAAAAGCAAATGCAGAAAGCTGACCAACATGGCATTCTGACAGCTATGAGCTTTTTCTTGTCACTTTCTTGAACCAATAACAAGTAGTTTGCGGAAAACAAACAAAAAATAATTCAACCCAGGTTTCGGAATGAGAAACATGGAGCCTCGTACTGACCTTGGGAACAACAATAACCCATTCACACTTCTTATTTGACGGGTAGTTGTCAGGGTAACCAGGTGACATCAACTGCCCCTTTTCTGCTTCGATCACACCTCCACATGTAACTAAATCCAAACAAAAAAATCATTGACGAAACGCATGGAAACTTAATACTTCGCATGGAATATGAATGAGATGACCACAACAGATTAAATACTTAATGACATTTGGACCATTCCAAAGTACTGAGAAGAGAGATAAAGGCTTCACCTAAGAAAAGCCAGAGATATGTTGGCCTATGAAAGGATTGTAACTAGGCACATAATTCTTTCTGCTTTTCACACTGTTTATGATAATCTACAAACCAAGTCAGAAGAAAACAAACAGGTATCAAAAACATCCAATCATTACAAGAGTGCATAGTTTTCTGGTTTTCCATAAAAAAATACGACATGTTGCTGGAAAGCCAAATAGGCAATCGAAACAATTTTCAAAGATCCAGCTTCAGAGAAATATGACATCAAAAGTAAGGGATGAGACAATTAAAGATGACACGTACCCTTGTACTCTGCATTGAATCCAATTCTACTTGAAGTAAAGTATTTGTATCCATAGTTGAATTTCAGCCATAAACCAGAGCCCGAGAGAGTCATGGTCTTGGGGGGTAGATTGCCCCTGCAATACTTTCCAATGAGGGGCGAGGTATTGTGTCTCCCATTTCTGATTTCCATGTACACCCGCTTGCAGTTGTGTTTGAAGTTAACGAACGGCAGCTTCAAAGTCATCTTCTCGCCTGTTGTCCAGAACACCCTCCACAAACAGACTGTTGGCTGAATCTCGAGAAGATTTGACGTCACGAAGGAGAAGTTTCCCGACGGTTCCGTCATCGTTTTCCGACAAACTAGGAGGCAATGAATGAATAATAATGTAATTATAATTAATCAACTGTAAAGCAAAGAAACAAAAGTAACTAGATATAAAAGTTGGGAAAAGTAAAGAAACAGCATGATAGGGAAAAAAAATTTAAAACAAAAAACTGACAGATTAGGGCGGTCCTTACTAGGGCAACCATACAGCATGTTCGCTTGCATGATGTCAAATGAGCTGAGTTTAATCCGCTGACCAATTTGTTTGCTGTACGTTTGCTTAACTGGCCTGATTGTCACGTCGTACCCAGTCTTCGAGAACGTGGTTTTAGCATAATGCATGATGCTGTCGAAATCGTACGGCACGTTGAACGAATTCACCTCATCTGCTGTCAGCTTTCGGAAGTTTTTCCACTCACCTAAAAAAGTTGCACTTCTAAAATGAACGCAGGATAATCTTCGAAAAATTTACTCATATCAAAGGTAAACGTGGAATCTATTGCTCGAGTGAAAAAGTCCTAGGGCAAAACCAGGGATGAAAATAACCCACACGACCTGAAAACATGGTACCTTAAGCAAGAATGAGGGCAAAAGAAAAGTTGCTACTTTGGCCTAGCCGTTATTTTGTTACTTTGGCCTAGACTAAACGCAAACAAGACCACGTGGGGTAAATTCTCAACTGTCAAAACTGCTATCTGTCTTAATTCTACCTGTACGTATATTGTGTTTCAGGATGCTGATGTAGGAATCGCGATCAGGTCGCGTATGCTCGTGCCAGAAGCCGATCAAATGGCCGATTTCATGGGCAATTGTGCCGTTCTGTATGCAGTTCTCAGCGAGATTTACCCCCTGTCCTTCGCCATCGCCCATGCGACCAACGTAAGAGCAACAGCTGTGATAGAATGAAAAGAATTATTCGAGTTGTTATAAAATAGAATATCGTGCAATCAGCAGGCATAAACATGACTGGGTTTTCATAAAGAAAAGTTGATAATTCTCCTTTGAGGAAATTCACCTCAAACTTTTGTTCATTTATTCAACATGTGTGCATGCGTCCTTAACCATAGGCGGGATTATGTATTCCTGCAATACGAGCCAAGAGACCATTTATTAAACACACCGAAGTCGAGAGCTTTTGGTGGTCTTATAATGAAATTGATCTAGTATCAGGCTTCGTGGCACGACAGGCTGTGGATAAAAACAAGTATCGGCTTTGACAAAGAATCACTTTTCACGGTAGTATTTCAACTTCGGATATCACGTAGCATCCGTGGAATTTCATTCTTATATGCTATTATCTTATTGAGTGAACTGACAATGTTTGCCGTACTGAGTATAGAGAAGACACCGTTAACGACCTTCCAAATATTCAGCAACCTTCTGTTGTAGCTAGCTTCAAAATATTCGCATGCACAAGCACCCATCAATGAGCCACTCTTCTGTTTGCGCTTCTAGAATGGCTGAAATTCCATGCTTCTAGCAAATAGGACTTGCAGATTGAAAGACAGTCTATTTTTGATAACCCCTCCTCCATTATTACCAAATATTTGCAGTTATGTGTTCACAAGGCTCTCTGTTTCTCCACGTGAAAGTCAAATACGGAACAAGAACACCACAGTATCCCATAATGCTAATAATTGTCCCGATGATTTAATTTATTTCGTTCTGAGATGGAAATAGCGCCTCGTGTGAGGATGAGGTCCGCTTCCAAGAGTCATTCCTCCTCTTTGATGACTCGTTTTACCAACAGTTTTAATTCAACCAACACACATCACATCAAAGCTGTTAACGACGTAGTACAATTAATGGCATGAATCTGCGAATTCTCGAACACATCGCTACTAAATTTGCTTGAAAGTGAGTTCAGAATTTCTCTTGCAATTGCCTAAACATTCTGAATGTGACGGGTACTTATCATAAACTTTTTTTCTACGCAACAGGTTTCTACGCAACAGGTTTCTACGCAGCATGGTTTCTACGCAACAAAAGTACCTACCCGCATTTCCCCTCACTCTGGAACAGCGCATACTCCTTTTCAGACTGCCTGGGCACGAAACTGAGGCACGTGTTTGCTTCCCAGTGGCGAATAGCAGACTCGATAACAGCCTTTTGGTAACCTGGGGATGAAAAAGCAAATTAGGCTCGGTTCACTCGAAACCTAGACGTAAACTGCAGGGTCAGAACATCGAGTTAATTTGCACGATTTGTTGGCATCGGGAGACTTCAAAAAACACAAACATCTGTTTATTTTCATGTTCAGCTGTTTATTTCCAAAATGCGAATATCAAAAACTTCTATAAGTAGCTTTGCACGCCAATAAAGCTGTTTCTAGTTTCTAACAATAAAGCTCTGAAAGAGATAAGAGATAAGAGTCTACTATAGAGAAGACTCATAGTATTTCTACAAGCCTGTTCGTGATACTCATTTACAAAAGGACACTATATCTAAATTGTGTGTTCCATTGTTCTGCATCATCACTACGTGAAGCCTAATCAAATGGCAAAGGTGCAACTAGATAGCGGTTACTTTGGGGGCTGAATTCAGGGTCGGGCTAATTCAAGGTCAGATTTCTGCTAGGATTTGATATATGTGTTCCAAAACGAACCTGCGTCAGGAGATAACTTTCAGGATAAATGGTCTGTAATCGTATAACTCGAAGACAGACATCAGAGAATGCAATTTTATCGTAAATTCTCACCCACTATATATGGCTTTCTTGTTGATGACAGGAAATTATTCACTAACAGCTTCCCAATCAATTCTTAACGCCTGACTCTTTCTACTATTACGCAAAAATTAGGAGTTGAGCGGGTGAACACACGTTTGGTCAGAGCTGTGAAGCCTCAAAAATGAGCCTAATTCTTGCAGAATTTGGTGTGCATCTGGAACATTCGAAATGATTTAGACACAGTACCGCTCCACTCCCTGCCATGTCGAATTTGGAATAGCATTTGTGTGTGCTGTTTCTTTCAAGTAACAACAACAACAACAGCAACAACCCATTTAATTACCAAACGTTTAAAACTAGTTGAAAGAACCTGTCGGTGTGAATGGCTACTAACCTCGTTATGGCATATGCTAGCCCCGATATGGCATATACCAGCCTCGTCAAGTTATAGCAAATGTAAAAAGAGCATGCACTAGATGACGAGAACTGTTTTTATGATCAGTCAAGTACTCAAATCATCCCATTTCTTCGCAAGTTTACTGGTACTTTGTCTCCCTGAAGCCCAAAAAGGCATTTCTTGGATGTTAGACAAAAAGACATAATTTTCTTTATCTGCCTCTTTTTTGGAGATTAAAATTGTGAACTAAAACTCTGTTTATGGTTTCTTAATCAAGTAAGAGTGAGTAATTCCTGCGGGTCCCCGTATGCACTCAACAAAACGAGTAGACCCTAATGTCACAATACAATCTTTCGATATCGTCCGAATAAAGTTTCTAATTGACAGGAGATGTGGAGATTTCAACAAAAAACAACATGATAAAAGTGCGATATACAAGAGGAAAACATTTTTATAGTCGTAGCTCGGTAGACCAAAATTTTGTTATCATTTTAGCCTGTATTAGTGAATTTCTTATAAAGGGCTTTTGTAAAAGCAGAAGAATAAGAGAAGAATGTTGCTTTACGAATGGCCGTTAACATGAGTCAGTGTATGTCACTCAGCTAAAGTTGAAGACGGGAACTGTTCTTGGAGGAAGGATGGTGCGGCAGTCAGTCATACCCTAGAGATTATAGCCGTGAAATGGTGTTTCGAACCCAGCAATCACAGTATCTAAGTTAACTTTCCAGAGCTGATAGTAAATGCAAATAGACAGCTCTCTTGAGAGCGTAATGTTATCAACAACCCACCAGGATCAAATCATACGAGTGATGAAGGTTCGTATTACCACCATCCACGCAAAGTTGACAGAAATGTCAATGTAACATCGTACCGAATCTAAACAAGAGACACTACTAAAATTCAAGGACACTCAAATGTACGCCATCCAGGAGTAGTAAAAGTGGCGTTATGCAATAGAAACGGTCATGTTACACTTGGCCAATGCGACAGGTCAAATAGGTTTGGGCGTGGCTTTTTAATCCCTGCTTGACCAGAAGGTCGTCACCAATCATGATAGAATAGACTGCTTGAATAGTGTCGAAAGTCGCACCTGAAGCGCCAATAACTTCATTTTGTGAAAAGTACGTGAGTACCGCAACCAGAGGCATAACTGTACATTTTTTATAGAAAGGTTGAAGTGAGAAAGACCACGGTGTCTTGAGGGGTTTAGCGCAAAGTGGTGAATATTGGCCACAATGGGGGACGTAGAAGGTATCACAGGCTGAAATCAATGCAGCAAAAGGGCATGGAGGAAGATCTGAGGGACGGAGAAGTGCAGAAATTCAGGCCAGTATAAGTAAAGAGATGTCGATAGGTAATGGTGAAAAATGACTGAATAGAGTTGGATGATAGACTTAAGGGTAGCAGAGGTAGGAATAAGAGTAGGGGACTGGTGGGGTGATAAAGCAAGAAGACAAATTGAAATTAAAGATAGGGTACAAAAGGGGGGGAGTTCTAGGGAGAAGAAAACAGGAGCAATAAAAAGCAAAGGTGGGCAATGGAGGTAGAGAGTGTTCTAAAAGAAAGCAAGAGAAAAGGGTGGCAGCAAGTAGGGGCAAGGAAAAGTGGGGGTAAATGAGGGGGAAAACAGGCGACCGTTAGGGGAACGAAAGCCAAGAAAGGGAACAAATAGAACACTTGGAGCAATACGAGGCATGCAGAAGCAATAGAAACTAGTAAAAGCAAAAAAGGGGTACGATTAGGTACAGACACACAATTGACAGCTTGGGAGTCTCCACAATAATGCTCGGAATTTTACATATCAAAAGTTGTTTGGACTGCCCTCTAATGCGACAAGTCCAAACCGACACCGAGACTTTTGCAAAAGCGTTTGAAACATTAATCCAGTAAAAATAAATTTTCATGTCAGAAATTTTGCAGAGGGGCAAGTATTTATGTTGGAAATAGTTCAAGTTGCGGTGAATGTCAGAAAATACAATTTCCTGACGCAGCAGATTCACCATCGAAAACATTTGGACACCGCAAGAACAGTGAGATTATCAACAGGATCCCGGTATTGTGTGCTATAGATGTAGAAATGCCTACTCAGCCACCTATAGGTGGACCAACACACCACTGTATATAGTACCGTACATTTCAATAGCAGCAATGGATTGGGGCTCACTTACTCAGATCAATGAGAGCAATATGGTGAATAGTGGTACATTGGGGTTTCAAGGTCAATTTATGGGTCACGTGCGCCAGTGAAATATTGTGTGGTCACGACGCTGTTCTTCGAAATATTTGCACCACGATGAAGTATCCACTTGTGTTCGACGAAATTCGAACTGAGGCTCTTGTCTTTCCGAGGAAAGTCTGTCCGTCGGTTGGGGGAAGTTTCAGGGGCAGTCGCAACAGCTGATACGGGTTTCAGTCCACACAACGGGGATTTAAGGAGCTATGTGCCAGTAGAACTGGGAACCATTTCCTTAGCTTGTGATGATTCAAACATTCCCTGCACATTTTAAGGATGCCTCGCAAACGTACAGGATGTTTCGTAAACTCGCAAACGTACAGGATGTCTCGTAAACTCGCAAACGTACAGGATGTCCCGCGAGAGCGCGGGGTGCGTCGGGAACGGACAGGCTGCTGTGCAAGCTATGGTCTCTTCATGACCCATGACCCCAACTCTTTGAAACTTGTAAGACTCTTCAACGAATTCTGCTAACAGCGAAAATCTGAATTCAGAAATTCCGAGAAGTTTGACAGCTCACTTTGTAAAAAGGACTTTAATACCCTCTAAATTTCCAATAACTAGTCATAAATGGGGCGGCTTATCGAATTCAAAGCACCTTTCTGACTGCATTCTAAACACGTAAAAGATTCCTTTGAAGTGGTTTATGAAAGATAGACGCAAATCCTGTAAAATTAGAGGTCCTATCAAATGATGCTATCGAATAGGACAGAGTGGTCAATGGACGTCTACAGTGATCTGCCACAGTTCAGAATGAGTCAAAAGTGCAACTGCACTTATTCTCTCAAATTTCTGCTGCCATGTGTCTACTTAAGACCAGCTTGTACAAGATTCTCCTTTGAAACAAAATGGGACACGGGATTTGCAAGTTCAAATTCCAAACTCAATCGAAAGATTAACCCGTTTCTGAGTGCATATCAACATAAAACGCCTCTTGTGACAGGAGACAAACGTTTCTTACAAATAATAGTAAAAGCTATAACCTTCAGAGACAGGCTTGTTCCATTAAAGATCATAAAGTTTTTAGTAACTTCTACTAAAGCTCGTTTGAGACAGTTGCCGTTGTTGTTGTACATCAAATGGAGGTAAATAGGAGTGTTTTATGAACTTGAATTTTCCATTTATGGGAAGATATTTGTGGAATTGCTTAAGTCTCTTATCAGACAGTTGGCTTTACCAATTTTTAGCCTAAGCCATTTCGTAGAAGGTATCGGTTGCAGGAGTTGTGTAAATAAACACCAACGTGAAAAGGTCAATTCTGAAGAGTCGTTTTTGATCTCGTTGCTTAGGCGTTTAAACCATATAACAGCTTGAAAGACGGTCTGGGTAACTTCCAGTTTCACTTTAAGCAGATGTATGAGCAGAGAGAGTTCATCATAGAGCAATTCAGCATAGAGCAATTCAGCATAGAGCCTTGGATAGGTCATTAAGCTGAAGATGAGCGTCATTATTTTTTATTACGTCGTGAAGATACAAAAGTTGCTGCACTTTCTTTATGCAAACTTTTAGAATACATCAAACTGCTTGTTCCAATCAGGCTCAGAACAAATGAAGGGCAAAGTTTGATGGTATTGTTGAAAAGATTTTATATAATCTCTCTTTGATAATCGATATTACTTGCCAAGCCAGAAACGCACAAGAGTTCTGGAAGGTTGCCTCCCAGAGATAATTTGTCCCAAGGAAAGCAAATTGGATCCAGTAAGCCAGTAGTTAATTTTCTTACAAAAAGAGCACATTGCCAAAGTACGTGCTTTTGTTTGGATCAAACTGATTTCTTGATCTCATTCCATACTCTATTTGGGAAAATAGGAAAAAGCACTTAGAAAGAAAATGATGGTACCCCCTAGGGAATTCTAGCTGCAGCAATGCAACAACAGCAACAACGAGAATAGCATCAACAACACAGCTACTTTCGAGCGCCTTCGGCATCAACCCCACGATCACAAACTCGTTGGCCTATTACAAGATACCCTGCTAAATAAATCGTCCTGGTGAAAGAACTCTTCGAGATCCTGCAAAGAATTATAAAAATCGAGTTTTCTTGAGTCAGTGAAGTAGACGGTGAATTTTCAAAAAATGTAGGGATAAAAAATAATAAGATGATTAATGAATAAGACGAGCGTTCGACAGTTTAGAAAATTATTTGAAGCTCCTTTATGAATGGAGTGCGAAGTTCTACTGATAAACCTGAGGAAATCTCTCACAGCCACCAACATGTCTCATCTTTTCGAAGACTTGTTTTGTCTAGCTGCCCTCCTACGACATTCCATTCGTTATTGACCATTTCTGTCCGGAGAATATATGATTTATTTAATACGATTAGTTTGCAGATAAACCTTAATCAAGAACAAACCATGAAGTTTTGCCAGCTTATTATTAAATGTCCTGGAATCATTACAAGGTAATGAAGCGTGATTTAACTGCTTTGCAATAAATTTAACTGTGAAGAGCTCTTATTTGGTCTATCAACTGTTAAACAGTTGTTAAATATTTCTGTTCTTAATACCCCAATGGAACTACATTCTTGAACTGGCAAGGCTATTGTTCGGATGTTCTTCAACTGAGGGTGACACAAACTGAGTAGACCGCGCACGGTCATTCAGCGGCCAGACCTTTTGGTTGAAAGACTGCAATCTGCCCAGCCTCCTTATCAACTGGAGGATGAAGACGATAACAAATTAAATCGAGGATATTAGGATCATTGATTAGCCACCAAGATTAAAGTGACCTTGGTTCGAAATCTAAGGTGATTGAAAGCACAATACATATTTCAGTAACGACAACCTTCATTAAAAAACCCCCTTACAGATAAGTACGTTCCGTGCATTTTCAACACTTAGCCTTAACTTCTCAAGCCTCTCCCCATCCCACTCCTTATGTTTGGTCTGCCCCTTAACTTTGCCTTTTCCCGCATGCTGAATTAGTTTTGCGTCCTACAAACATACACCCCTACTTGAACCGTCTCTTACAAAAGTTCTTTTACAGATAGCTTCGAACTGGGCCCATTTAATGTAACATGGACCTCTGGCTCTTAATCTTGTACCTGGAGCAGAATACCGTATTTGACATCTGTTTTGACCTTACCTGGCTGCACTACCTTTTACGGACATCAGTAATTTTGCTGAGGGGAAGTAACCTGACCATCAAAACCATAGGAAGAAAGCCATACCAATATATGTATTAATGGCCTAAAAGTTGCATTCTGTGGTGGATCAACAAGCTAGGTCTTGCGTTTCAATAAAAGGGAAAGCCAATGACGTGACCTATGAATAAACTAATTTCTTACTCTAATTTCCATCCCTCAATTGCTGTTCAGCGTGGTGACTTCATGTTAAAATTAGTTCGCTGAAGAGGCTTTATCGTTGCTCTATCCCACAATCCTTTTCAATGTTGACGACAATACACAATAATCGAACAGCGCCGTATTAGTTTAAACGTAGAGTGAGAATCTTTTATCAAATGCAAAAAGCTCGACCAATTTGCAAATGTTGCCCTCGAGCTTGGCACACCTCATCAGAATAAAAATAACACTATGTCCGCCTATGATGATGTGCTTAGGCCATCCAGCCTCGCGATTCGACATTTAGGCCGGCTAGCGCAATAAGGCGTGCGTGCTTGGAAACAATCAGCGCAAGGATCTTTGGCTAATATCGGGCAAAGAGTTTTGGATTCCTTTTTTCAAGTTTTTATTATCCATAGCATACCTATGGAGTTCAAAAGGTAAAGATGCCTATGGGTCGTTTAGAAAATGGCATCATTCACAGCAAAATAGTCATAGAAAGGTTAATTTTCGCTACCTTTAAGGAACCACTAAGGGAAAAATGAACTAAACAAACAAATTTTCTTCTTCCGAGATATAAATAAATATACGCGAGAAGGAGACAATTTAAAAGGTGAAACAGAACCGAAAAAAAAAAGAAGATCAATTTACCTTAGAATGAACTAACTACATATCACCATTTTGACACCCATTATTGTACTTTCTGCAAATAATTCTAGGACCTCTAGCATCGCCAACGATTAACAAATGAACTAGTGGAAGTGAAAGCAAAGGCAGCGTAATTGAATGACTAACAATTCAATTACAAACCAGCAAATTATTTACTTTTTCATGGGAACATTAACAGGCACGCGTCAAAACGCTAGACCCGGACAAAGGGTGTGACAATTTAGCATGCTCGTTCACTAATAAGGTGAAGCCAATTAGCAATCTCACACTGCAAAACAATTCTGCCGCATAATTTCCAAGGTAAACCTCATTCTTCCTCTGGGTGGAGCTAGCTAACAGAGAAGGAAGTCCATTTCATGCACGTGGAGTTGAGAGATCGACAGAGTCAGATAGAACATTGATACAACGTATAATCAGAAATACCCTTAGAAAATTATAACGTTCTCCAATTAAACAACGAAAGGCAAGCTGAATGGGCTTCAAACAGAAGCCTTGGGGTACCCAAAATGCAACGCACTTCAGTCTACTTAGAGTTCCCGATACCTGAGTGCCAACAGGCTAGTTGTGGATAAACCTAATCTCATCTTTCATTCAAGTTGGATGCACATTGAAAACCATTTGGAGACCTGAACTGCAATGCGGATGGCAGCGATGAAATGTGTCACTCTAACACCCAATAAGACACTAACAGATATCCAGCATCTTAAGGGGTGGCGCCCGAAATCTTCTGACAGAGGGGTTGGAGCTTCCTATAGGGGGGCTAAAATGACTGAATATGCAGTTTTCGTACGTTATTTTGTCAAATTTGCTACGACGGGGAGGAGGCTAGATGCTTCTTAGGGAGGGGCTGTAGCCCCCGTGTCCTCCCCTGGTGCCACCACTGAGCATTATCCCGGCCAAAAATGAACCAAAAGCTCCAACTCCATTCGTCAGCATAACTTACAATGTCCTCAGACATGTGGGCCAACGTTCTATTTTGCTTTTCAATTAGGTTCGCGTAACCAAATCTTCATATTCTACGCAAAGAATGAACAATCTTGTTTGCAGAAACTGTTCATTTATCTCCAGCATACAATGGCTAGTGAGTTTTTATATTGCTCAAAATGCCTAGAGTTTTAGGTACGATTACAGTTAAATATGTTTGGTAAAAACATATTCAAATAATGTTTATTGAAGCCTGTAATCCTGTCGTTCTCCAGTAACTAGATCTTTATTACAGTATTATTTTTCATTGAGAAAAGCCTATGTCCCCGTAAGTATACGATTAATTAAGCAAAATCAGTAAGCTCTTAAGAAGTGAATAAGTAGGAAACAGCCCATGTTTGAGCTGAAAATTCCAATTACCTACCTAAATACACGAGGGCAGTCGACGAAACGCCCTTGAGATGATGACGTAATCTCTAAGGTCGAGCTCATATGCGAAGATTCTTGAGTAAATGTATCGAAACACAACAACGACGATTAGAAACTGTCTTGGACAATTGGATCGTGCCAAAAGAATAGTGAATGCATCACGAGTTTTTATAGTCGTCTCTTCAATAAAGAGGCAAATTAAAGTACAGCACAGAAGGCGTACTTCAATATTGGAGTAGAAATAAACGCTTCTCTGTGCAAATCCCCAATGAAACGAGAATTGATCCCAACAGTACAAGCATATTAAAGCAGCTATAAATATCTGCAATTCGATTAGATTCCTTGCAGGCTTAACGAGTCCAGCGTAGATGGTACGGCCAAAGATTCGCTTCACTAGATTAAGTTTACCATATATTTAATCGTGTATAGAGACCTTTTTGTGCCGAAATTACACATGACAATCCTATGGGGAACACATTTAATAAAATTTAACTTGGAAACCTTAAGCAGTGCCAAATTAGATGACTGCAGAGTATTCAGAGTAGGATTTCTTTCATTATAAATTCAAACATTGATATGTAGGGGTCTTAACGGGGCAGCTTGTCTTTGCAGAAAGGAACTTGTCAAAGCGTAGAGTGTAGTAGGTTCCGAACCCGTTGACATTGAAATTCGAAGAAATAAAGGATCCTGATAGTCAGAGACATTGAAATTCCAAACGAGGTGCCTTGAGTTGTAAATCGAAACGATGAGACACTCATTAGCCATCGTACGTTATAACAATCATTATTACAGTTTTCAAAGTATTTATTTAGAAAATTATAAGCTGCACACCTACTTAAGCTCTATGTTAATACACTGACGTAACATAACGCTGATTGGAGATCAGCATTCACGAAAGTTTGCCATTGATAATGGTTGAGTTCCACATACTATTTAACAAGTGTTTAAAGCGATTATTCACGGTTTCACCAAACGTAAAATATGGAGTTTGCTTAGAATTTGTTGCAAGCATGACCCGTTTTCTTCAATGAGATGAGAGTTTGCCTGTTATAGATTCACAGGATGGGACACAGGTGAAAATACAGGTTTTTCCAGCTCCATGATTGTATGCGGTCTTGTATAACAACAGGCCCAGCTGTGGAGAGCTGACCCAACTACAATAATGTCCTAGGGGGGTTACATTCCACAGATGGAACTAAATAACATGTAGATCTGCTTTTATATTCCCAATCTCCAGTGCGACAGACAGGGGACGCCAGCGAAAATCTCAATTTACAGAGGCTTACAAACTTAGAGTACAAGCCAAAAACTTTACCAGAGTAATACCTGCCAATTAATTCTCAGTAGAATAATAAAGCATCATTAATAATGCCACTTATTATGAATTTGCTTAGATAGGATATTGGGAGATTATCATTAATATTTTAGATCAAAGCTTATACGAGACACAAGCAATACTAACGGATTTTCCTGATCAGTAGCAGCACATCTAGCCAATTTATCTTGTTAAAGCCAGAAACAAGGGTTGTATTCTAGCATAAATATGCTGACCCTGTTACCATCAAATACTTGTCTAGCAAATGCGAAGCCTTTTGTAGACTTGACGGCTACGAAGGCATATACTCAAGTCTTGACCAGAGGTGAGTTGGAAAAGCCAACCAAAACGTAAGGAGAATTCAAATTTGCAAAACTACGGCATAAGTTGCAATTTAAAACAAGGAATCATCTCATGTTACTAATAGGAAACTTCATTTGAGAATTGGATATTTTGATGTCTCCTTAAACCAAGGTGGTCCTAACATCTACAAAAATTCAATATGCCAATTGAAACATGAGACTATGGGAAACAAAGCATGGTGAGAATTGCGTGTATGTTTGTTTTCAACTTACTAAGATAAAAACATGTTCATCCAATGCAAGCAAAAATTATCTTAGTCTTACCCAAATGTATGATTAAAGATAGAACTGGAATTTTCAAGTGGGAATGACCCGTGAAATGTAACGATGTTCTGCTATTATGAATCATTTCATAGTGAGGTAGCAATCGGACTGTGACACCAAATTACGAGGTTTGGTATGCGAGATTTCATTAAAGATTTAGCACAAATCTCCCAGCACTTGAACCCCCCTTCAGGTTGCAGACGAATAGCCAAAAACAGCTGTCGCACCTGGTCGCAATAACAGACTGGTTTCCAAAGTTAGCGGGGGTGAGAGAAGGGGCACTAAAGCTAGGCCTACGTCGGAAACAGAGTACTAATGTAGATTCTGGAGACCCACGTCAGTCTGTTTAAA
The DNA here is from genome assembly GCA_003864495.1 of Nemopilema nomurai. NCBI lineage: Eukaryota > Metazoa > Cnidaria > Scyphozoa > Rhizostomeae > Rhizostomatidae > Nemopilema > Nemopilema nomurai. The sequence continues at coordinate 1,056,365 of ML133420.1, forward strand.
TCCGTGGACGTGTGTGCCTTAAACATTGACAACACGAAACAAAAGGGGCAGCTTAGCTTTGATCATGAAGTTGCAATAAGTGGGCCTGAAATGAATCGAAAATAAATTGTCCGACTTCTCAGTTTCCAAATAGGAACCAGAAATAAACGAGTAGGTCTAATGTTAGATTTAATAGAAAAGTCTAAAGATCATCAGGAAGCACAGATGATCGAATAGAACAAGATGGAGAGCAATGTTTTAGGTGAGATGTATTTCATAGGACGATGGAAAGTAGGGAGGGAATAAAGGCAAGATAGAGGGTAGAAAAGGCTAGCGATGTGGTTAAAGAATAGAGAATAAAAGGTATTCAGGATGTAGAGAAGGACACTATGAAAAAAGTAAAATGAAGAAAAAGGGGAAGAAGGTGAGAAGGTCAATATGAAAGGAAATACAAGGTAAAGATAAGAGAAGATAAAAAGGCAAACATGAAGACAAAGGCAAGACAAGGAAAGAATATGAAGAGAAATGCAAATAAGGAGAGATAGAAGATGAAAACAAAGGCAAATAAAAAAAGGGGAAGATGAAGAGAATGGCAAGATGAAGAGGAGGGCAACATGAAGAGGAGGGTAAGAAGTCATGAGATGAAGTGTGTAATGAGGAGGAGGAAAGAAGTCGAGGAAGGGGAAATTAAAAAAGGAGAAGGCGATAGTATTAAATGAAATATAGACAGTTCAAAATATGATTTGATAGACACGAAAAGTGAATAGTTACAGAAATTTCAAAAAATGAGCATTCATCGTTCAATTTATGTGTGTGTGCCTGTGTAATGCCTATAATTTGAGTGTCTTGATGCATACATATTGCATATGATTTATTTGCCAAAAGATGTTACCTTGTTACTTTCAGGACCTGGGACACTGACATTAATAATCCTAACTTCAGGGACACAAGCCTGGCTCCTAGACCCATCTTGAGTTGGTTTTCCCGGCATTTTCAGTCGACGTCCGTTAAGCCAACGTAACGCCAAAGATAATTTGATATACGAAGAAACGCATACAATCATATTAGAAAATGTTTTAACAGGTAGCCAAGTCTTACTGTGATTCACCAAAGACTACTATCGCACATGCGTACTTTATACAATCACACGTGATCATTATTTACCCGGTTATATGAGACAACCACTTTGCTGGGAAAATGTCAGGGGAACGGCCAACTTTGAGCGACTCTAAACCCCTGTGCTTTCAATGAACTAAAAATGGCCAACGTAGACATAAATGGACAACTTCACTTGTTTCATTTTTCGTTAATCTTCCCTTCAAAGTTACTTGAGAGGCGGCAAATAAACGGAATCATCGAGAACTAAAAACTATCGACAAAGCAAATAAAGGCATCAGTCTGACAAAGACAGAGTCATTCGCTTTTTTCAAAGATTTGGTTTTTATTAATACCATTTCGTGTTAACTGAATTTACACCGTGGGAAGTTTACAAAAGCTGAATATTTTGTGGTTTATTGTCTGGGTCAGTACATAGACAAACTTTAGTGTGCAGCAGAATTTCTGACAACTGGCTATCTGACTCGAATCATTATGGTAATAAATAGGAATATCGACTAAAAGAGTTGAAAGCCTCCGCTTTGATTTTGGCAACACACGGCGGTCTCCAATTTGCTTGATTTCATTGGCGTATAATGGCCAATGATGCAAAAGCAGTCTAGACTTAATATATGTATTGGTGAAATCAGACCCCTGTTATCTGACAGTGTTTATCAATTTGCTCCGTGTTATGATGGCATTGAGTAGCAACTTTGCGCAACAAACAGGCTGTTTACTTTGATCATTATCCACCATAGGACAGCCAAAATTGCGTGAGAACGAGGCGAAATTAAAATGGTTGATCCGCTTGATTTGGGATGACAAGAAAAGTAAAGTAAAGGAAACCGAAAAACGGGAATTCGAAAGCATTAAAGGCCGTATTCCCGATCTTTTTTGCTGCTTTTTAGGGTAGCATACTTTCGTAACCTTATGCCGATGCTTCGTGGCCTGTCTTATTTTCATGGCTCAAAAAGCAATAATTAAATATATTGTTACTTTTAGTATTCATTTGCTTGCATTTGTAACTATATGAAGTCGCTAAAAATGATCAACCTTTGTTCTAAACACAGAACCTCGAATGTACATAAATATGCCCACCATTTTCCCGCCAACAGGCAAGGACAAGTGGATAACATTCTACAAAAATCAAAAAACTCATCGGCGTCTCACGAAGCCTATACCAGACAAAGTGTTAGCCGAGGCATTGTTGAGGAGGATTTTCGTATATGACTCAATTGATGCCAAGCCAAAAGATTTACTGACTGCATAAGACAGAGAGTAAGTGAGTTTTATTGTTACTGGCTGGAGCCCATAACGGCCTTCAAGCTAAAGACGGATTGCCTTGGCATCTCAAACCAGCCTACGCTGTCTTTCATTTATTAGAAGCAAGCCCTAGAATATTGATCCAAAATAAACATCGACAATGGGCATTCAAAAACTAAAGTAAACAGATTTTCGAGTCTTCCATTGGAATGTCGTCTAAGGCCCGAGTTGAGAAGAGTCATATGTAAGATTGACTCACCATAAGCTTAGCGGGTTAAGTGGAATTTATCTCAATGAGAGTTCTTCTGTCTATCGGCTGAGCAATGAAACAGAACGAGCGAATTAACTCCCATAGTAAAAACAACTCAGCACAAACTTCACATCTTTTGTTCCGTGATGCGAAGCGTGAAAGAAAATGGGCCAGTCAAAGAAGCAAAATGTTATAGGTCGCTGATGGTGTCTGTCTTGAGAAGGAAGCTCTTGAATAATGTGGTAGTTTTCTTTTCTCGCCAGATCTTGAGATAAGTATTTTACATAATATCACAATATTTTACAAAACGAGACGCTTTTTAAATTAAAGGCATTTATTTATACAGATTCTTTCTCTGCCAATTTTGGACATTAATCTGTCTGCCGAAAAAAAATTACACTTAGCATATTCGGGGGAAACCACTATAAAATACTTACAGGCACATTTGGGAGACTTTTTCAGTCTTATTGGAAATTCATAATCAACCAACTTCTTGCAAAACTCTCTTAAACATAGGAATGGTCCAATTTCCCTTCCAGACAGTTTCATAAGAAATGTTGATTTTGTGTTTAAGCCTAAGTAAATCAATATAAAAAATCACTTGGGCAAATATTATGACCAAGGGAAACCGAATCACTGCAAACTAATTCATTCCGATTTCCTAATTAATTAACTCGAAGAACATTATGATTGCACTATGCCAAAATACAAAAGCCTCGTTATCCAATTCAAAAAGGTCTGTTGTTTCCAAACTTCCTAGTCTGATTTCATCCATAACACAAAAAATCAATAGGCTTTTTGGCATGAGGATGAAACTGTTAAATACAGATCAGGTGTTTAATTCCATGATCAACAGAAAACCAAAAATTGATCATTCGGCAAAATCCTTTAAATTGTCAATTTGATGAGTACCATCGCCAATGGACTGGACATGATGACCACCTAGATAGAGAAGCACCAGGTCACAATTTAGACTCTTGTTCTCTGATGTCTCTGATGACATCACATCTGGATCTGGATTTCTAAAAACGACTTGCCTTGGCTTTTTATAGTGCAAAAAAGTGTTCGTTAGTTCGAGTGGTATTAAACTTTGAAGAAGCTTAAAAATTCGAGACTTCAAATGATGTTATTGATGACAAAACTAAAATTGTGTCAGAAAATAAACAGAAATTAGTAGATTGATTCAAAAAAAGAAATGGCAGCAGATGTGCTATCTACCCTGATACACATTCTGGCTACTTCTTAGGAAAATCACAAAGGCTTGTTGAAGAAACAGAAACAGAAAGAGTCGACCAGTTGCTTTGGCCTGAAAACGACTCATTGCTTAATTGTGTTTTTGACAGCTGCTTGAAACCAGGTCATATTTTCTGACAGTTGACATGTCGCAATTTTGTGGCTAGGGGAATGCTAATTTTTGTTTTCGAACACAAATTAACATAATCTGACTTAAGGGTCTTTCGGGGTCTTGGACAGTTGGGCTGAAAATAGATCATCTTAGCTGGATTTCTGTAAAAAAATGATTTGTTTCTCAATGAGGTCGTTTGTTTGTAAACAACCAAGATGTTGGACCAATGCAATTCAGAACACAATCGACCTTGTGATTTAGCTTTCGATAATTTGTTTTTCGATTATGACCTGTAAACTTTAATAACGGTTAGACATGATCTACGAATTCCAATTAGCCAATGTTGTTCCGACAAAGCTTTTTAATGCCATGTATTTTCATGTCAAAATTCTGACACAGTTTTAAAGTTTAATAGAAAGGTGCTTCAAAGCTTTTATTTTGAAACCTTTTTGAGCCAATAATCTCGTGAAATGTAAAATATTTATGGAGTGCCTATCAAAACATCCATTGAGTCTTTAGGGTTGCAGAAAATCAAACGGCGTAGCGATTTCAACGGACACGCTTTATATTACAACGATTTTGAATCCAAACACAGATTGAGTGCTTTATGAACAGTCCACAATACATGACCTATCCGGCACATGAAATATCATAATCTATAGGTTTTTGGGTATTTCTAGGAAAAGCTTTTCAATGCCTTCTAAATGCATATTGAAGGCAGAAAACCGCTTGAGTAATTGGCTTTCCGCACTGCACAACTAAATGAAATGAATAAAACTTATGTTTGGAAAACAAATAACAGGTCGCAGTTAATTTCGGTGAAAAGAGACCTTTTATTAACTTTCCTGCAAACTAATTTATTGCGTCAACAAAGAGGTGAAACATTTAATCGAATGTAAATTTTCAGAAGATGCAGACTCCAAAAATTATTCTCATCCTTTGAAGGGTTTGTAAAGTGTCGTCAGAATCAGTTCGAGGGACAAAAAATTCGATATAGCAGCTGATATTGAGGGCGTGAATGTTCTTGGATATGGCAGCAGGGTGTTAGGAGGGTCCTGTTCAAACTATGGTATTCTGCTGGCATATTCTGCAGGTATATGATTAAAGTCATACGATTAGTTTGGTGAAGCTCAGCGAATGTCGGAGAGCATACGTATACATCGTTATCGAGCTCAACGGAACAGCTGAAGTGTCCCCATCCATGGGGTAGGGGGAATTGGTGGGGGGATGGATGGGTTGGAAAACCAGGCTTAGTATCCTAGGATTGATGCCCGAGCCCCAAAAAGATAAACTGATTTTCCACAATTTCTGTCCCAGATACTCTCAGTGTCCCGTGCTCTTTTGCTTCCAACCAAATTTTTCTCTTGTGCTATCATTTACCTAACCCAGCCCAATAACAGTGGTTGATGGTTAGGTCCCTTCAATAAAGATATCGCATAAAATGCAAATTACTGCAATGTGACCTGTGGCAAAGAGTTGACCAGATGGTAACTATCTTCTGTGTTTTTCTACGTTGTTCGGATCCTTGGAAAATTTTCTTTTCGTATTTAGAAAAAGGAAGATTATTTAATGGGTGGGTTGTTGATATCTTTGCCAAATGCAGATACGAACTTAACAAATGAGGACAAAAACCTGCATAACTGATAGACATTCGAAGCGTAGCGGGCTTTGTTGGAACAGAAAAAGTTGGTTTTCTAGACTAGACAGGCAAAACCAAATTATTTGCAGAACTGTCTTAACTACACGAAATCCTTGACATTAAGAGGAAATTTCGTCACTATGGGCAAAATTATCGGTGTCCTCACCCAATTAGAGAATAAATTTCTTTTCACTCTCTCAGATGAACACAACCGCAAATGACAAATAAATAACACCAGTCCATGTGGGTTTTCAGTGTTTCCTGTCGCGTGCTGCCTAGAAAACTGTTCGCCCATCACAGTACGAGACGGAGGCCGAAAGCAGGGTGTATAAGGGATGGAAATAACTCAGTTGATCGCAGAACGATGACAAAGATGCATGACAATCGCGCGAATTTCAGATTAATTGGCACTACCGTCAAAGTGTGTTCATTGACCACAGATTGATTGTTTGAGCTCTCTCTGTTTGCCTTCCAGTCCTGTTTGTCAACAACGTACAATCTACTACTTTTTCATTGACAATACATTTCTATTACCCCTTTGCAAAACATGGCGGAACTCTTCAAGCAACGTGAACATTTATTGACACAACCTCAAACGGCATAGTTGATAAAATTTATTAATAACTCACCGTTGAACTTCTTTGAAATTTCGTAGGGGACAATGCCATGGGGCCACTTCCGTTCAATCTCGTTCGTCACTGCTCGTCTACTCCGCCTTGAATTAATGTGCTTCAGATCCCCATCAGATAAAGCAACATCTCCTTGGTAACCGCCTAAATTTGCGAACAAATTAACGTAAATAAAAGTTCTAGATGGTTCGGCTGGAGCAAAACGTAACTCCTTGTCTCCAGCCAGCTTTCAGAAGCGGAAAATGTGCCACGAGTCCTCAAAACACGTGTTTAGCAATTGATCGAGAACTTCATAGAAAATCATCATTTTAATCAAAACAATATGAATAATAAGTGATTAAATTGCTGGAGAACGAACCTCTGATAAAATCCGATTAGACAATGTAACTTTCTCGTAGAGCCGTGCTTAGTTGGCAAATGCTCAACGGGAATGTTGTTGTTAATTTACTCTCCGTTGAATGCAAAATGAGCCACTGCCTCAATGGAGTTATCTCCACACAGCAACAATGAAAACACTGTCAAAATTCAAAACCTGAACTTGAAACCACCGAGGCTCGCAAAATAAAGGACGGTCATAGCTTAAAATCCTTCAATCAATTAGAAAATCCAAGCTTTGCTAACTCGCTCTCTTCATGAGAATGGAATCGGCTTCGATTCACACTGTGAAAACATGAATCCTAAAAGCGAGAAGAAATACTGTCAACTTACCAGCACTGCATGGGTTCCAAAAATGTGCCTCAGCTCCAATTTTGCTTATTGTTGCTAGAACAACGTAAAACGATATCGTTAATAAACACATTTCCCTTCCTCGTATATTTTGGAGAGAGCTTGGTCGATTTACTAGCTCCTGTGTCAGACGTGCGACAGATTAATTCTGAACTGGTTCACAGGTCTCCATCCTTTTATTTATGGACACAAGATCTGTCTCCCAACACTGTCAACACAATGAGTCAAAACGCGTGAAAAGAATTTATCGAGTCTTGGGCAGCGGCTGCTCCAATTCGTATGAATCAAAACTTCAAGGATTCGGTGGAAAGGCATAAGAACCATAACACGCAGTGAATATTCGGGTTTCTGCAGCGTGGACCTTCTGCCACGATTCGAACAAACGAAAAGACGAGCGTCAAGCCCGTCCCATTGACGTCACCCATAACACTTGCGAATCGTTGCAGCGGGATCGAGGCTACGGAACAAAAATCTCAAATCGAAGAACGTTTTCGCACGTCGTCAAGTCCCGCTGTCTAGGCCATTGTTTCTGCGTCATTCACACAGATGTCTCTCACTTGATCTGTCGTTTGCCAGTCAGCAGGTAAATACAACTGATTCATCGACATTTCCCGCGCAAATTCGTTTTCTGTGTCGAGTATTAGTGAAGATCTTCCGAATGGAAGTGTAAGCCCAAACCTCACCACCATCTCAACACAGCATGGGACTTTAAGTAGGATTCTACATGCAATTGTTTTCAAATGCAAACTCCTCCTTGTAACAACTCCCAGGATATTCCAGGCATGTCCAGAAAAATAATAAGGCGGATTTTACAGGCAAGGTAGTTGATTATATGTTCATAAACCTTGTCGAGCCACGAATATCTAGGTTCATTGCACAAACGTTTTCCAAGAAATCATCAAACCCCTTAAAAAGATAGTCAAAGTGATAAGTATAAGAATCGTGAACCAGAGCAAGCGGATACATTTTCTCATACTTTGGCCTAGAAAAACAAGGACTTTCGCCAGCAATTTGTTACCTTCTAGGGCAAAAGGCTTAATTTCTGGAAGACTTTTGCCTAAAAGTTTCTAGCTTTGAATCGTCAACTTCTTCGCAAAGGTATAAATTTTTACCTGTTGATAAAAATATGAATAATAAGTCCCTTTTCGTCATCTCTTCCCTTCAAAAAGGAGGTCTTGCATTTTCGGATATGCCTCGTGTCAGTATCCATCAATCTCTATGTGAAACATGCAAAAAGACTGCAAGTTTAGAATTCAATATTTAGAAACCACGACAGCTTTCCTCTGAGTCTCCTGGGGGTGTTGAGGAAACCCCTTCAGACGCTCATTGTGTAAAACAATACCATATGGTTACAAAATATTTAGCCGTAGGCACTGAGCAACCTTCCCTTAAATTTATTCGCAGTTTCAGAATATATAACTTCATTCAGTATTTGCAACTCATTCAAAATTACTGGGCTGGCTTTTAAACAGAAATTATATCGTAAGGAACGTAACCATGAAATTTTAGGTAGGTGTACGCTTTTGGCTACGATTGGTTACGATAGCTATGTATGGTAGGTAGGTATTTTACGCTGAGTACTACAGATGATTGTATAAAGATGGTTTTGGAGCTTGAGAAAACCATTGATGTAAGAGGTTTTGATAGACGGGCCTTTATTATTGAATGTATCAATTTGTTGCAAAAGCTACGTGACGTAAAGGCAAATGTGTCGCCACTGGTTACGTTTGGTTTCATATGGTAGGTAGATTCCTTGAAATTGCCACAAATTGGGTTACATAATTTTTGAACAGTCACATAGGAAACTGAAGCATCTCGTACAAGCTCGTTGAGATTAGAGATCTCAACTATTGGTATACGATTTCTTGAAGCATCTGAGGCTTGACCTGGAAGGGGTGGATTAGCCAAGTTTTAATAATTATTGAGGCATATTCCCAATTTAAAATTCTTAAACATCAACAGAGTTTTAACGTCATTCGTTGAAAATTGGTTATCCTTCTTCGCTATACCTTTATATTATGGCTTCATAACCAATACATACTTTTTTTAAAAATTCCCTAATTTTTTGGTGAGCGTTAATATTCTTAAAAATCTTTCAACTTTAAGTCTAAGATAATTCTTATAGACTTTATTCTCATATAAAAATGTATGCTATCAAATTGACAGCGTTCTTGAAATGTAACTAATATTTATCAGCAGAATCATAATTTTGCGAGCTTTAAGCTACTGTGGAGATTAAAAGCCTGCTATTTTTGACTCTGAAAAACCAATGACGTCAGACTGATAGGCCTTTAAGCTGCCTCTTCGCCATTTTCCACAGTGTGGCTTTGATTTTTCCACAACTGCCGGTTCCACCTTCATTACCAAGCGCAATTACAGACATTTTAATCAATGGGTATAAAAGCAAATCCACAAGTCCTCTCTCAGTTATCCGTTAAGACATTTTTCCTTCCGATGTGTTTTTTGCCATTGGTGAGAGTCCTTGCACGTTTCACGTGTCCAAAACAAGACCTAAAGCTGACACCAGACAATCATTAGGTAATTTCCATTTACAAAGTCATTTCTCCACAAAAAACTTTGATGATTCTTTCGATTTATATACAGCAAGATGTAGATTCCTTTAAGCAGAAATAGAAATAATCTGTATTTATTATTGGTCTTTGAATAATTGCATTGACCGGTTGGATTTTCGAGATTCTTGACTGCCGCTGCGTCTGTCATATTTAACGTAAGACCCTCCTCAGACGACAAAGAGAAATAAAACGTATCTGATTCTTTCCTTAATCCACCCTTGAGAGTCTCCTTAAATACTGCGCAAAAGGAGGAGCCATAGCGTAATCAATGCCGGCGACATATACGCCTGACGAAAACCTTTCGGGGCCCACTTTTAGGTGCGCGATCACTTTGCTATTTTTGTACCCCTAGTTAATGCCATCTAAATGAAGAATATCCCTGAAGTATTTCAGCTCTTTGCGTAGTACAACGGCTACAGCGAAGTGTTTTTCTTTTTCTTATTATAACTGCATACAGAAGGGTATTGAAATGCCTATTTCTTGAGTGCCAGGCAGCATTTAAGTATTTATTATTAAGTATTTGTTTTCTACTTAGCATCCGAAGGTAGAAAACAGGATCGGTAAAGCGTCTAAACAAGTAATTCAATGGTAAAATCATTCAATTATCAAAGATATTCCAAGATTCCAGAATTACTTTCTGTTTAGAAAAAATGGGCTCCTTTTTGTATACCCTATTTGACGAGAGTACCAAAACTGAGCCTTGAGTAATTGATTTTTCTTCCTATAACTCGATTCCCATGCATCTCTAGATAAAAGTATCAAAATAAATCCACAAAACTGAAGGTCAGATAAAAAGACTAAAATACTTCACCGCAATTTGTTTCTTACAGAATTTCTCTATCGTCGTCAACACGACTGTGGTTTCAAAAAGAAGGATCTCAGACAAACCTGAGTCAAGTCTACGCCTGTTTATTAGGGATGGTCAAAGGTAATGCAAGGTGCCTTTTCTAAAATAATAAGGTTTCTCCTGGTCCTAGGGCACAATAGAAAGATCCATAATCAAAAGTGGTAGCAGAAATCGGAGTGTGTCACTGGAAATAACGCAATAAGTTTTTTTAAATCTTTTTGAACTTTCTGAAATCCTTTAGAGGTCGTCATAGTCAATAACTATTGCTATCCATCAGCATCCCAGGAAGAAATAACGAGATAGAAAACCAAGAATAGGTGGAAAGCTTGGGTCGAAAGAAACAGATTTTTGATGGTGGGCAAAATTTCTTTGAAGGTAAAAAGTTCAGAAAGTACGATGGACATTTTGAAATGATGAAAATCGTTGAAGACCTTGCTATTAACCTGTTCACAGTGACGAATGAAGACATCTACTGATAGACGATGGGCTTTCTAACGAACTTATTTTCTAAATCTGAGCTTATTTTGGCTTTTTTGGAATTATGACTAACTATGTCTCCGGAATCCAATGTCGACATGAGATTATCCTGTCATGACCTCTCTAGCTTTTCAAACTCAGTACCAGTAGAGCATTCATATAATAAAACGATAGCTGTACTGTAGCCAAAAATGTATGTGGATTTATAGACCATGACACATTTCATGGTTGCAGCCTGTATCAAATTGTGAATCGGTTTGGAAACTGAGGTAAAATTCGACTTCTTATCTTTATCATCACAATGGAAGAAGGCGGTTGTGAAAAGTGATGCTCCATGCTCTCAAGGGATTATGTTTACAGCGACTTGAAGAAACCACCAGCATACATGTCATTTCCCCACAAATCAATTGAACATGATTGTGGTCGTGATACAAATATAAAAATTTCTCAAAAGGTATTATTGGAATGATAAAATCATTAAATTAAATCTCAGGAAATGACGCTTAGAGCGATTCTCTAAACCTCGTAATACAGTTACGTTAATAAAGCCATTTACTCTGAAAGTAAAAAACAGGCAACATCCTGTGGAAAAACAAGATTCAAGTAAAAGTATTAGATTTACGTTATATACCCCATCTGCGAAGATCAAAGAGGACAACATAATATTTTTACATTGTGTTACAGTGATAATGAGTTTTTCCATGTGTCTAATAAGAAAAAAGCGTAGTTTCACATCACTATAGAAAAGCTCAATAGAACTCCGCAAACCTCTGACATCAACCCCATCCCTTTTATGATTCTACCGAAGTATTATTGAGCCAAGGGATATTATAGAAATCTAGAAAAATTACAACTGGCTAATTATCGAGCCAAGGGGCAATACAAATTCAAAGGTCATTCAAAAAGCAAAGTCATTTAGGTAGAGGTGCCTTAGGGAGAATGGAGAAAAGAGGTGCCCAAGTCTTTTCCGATAGAAGGGTTATATTGAAAAGGGTTGCTTAATTTTTTTAGCAAAAGCTAATTCACAAAATGAGGAAGCTAACGTTGCGCCAAAAGATCTAAAGGATTTGAAGATTTTTTAACCTTTTCTGTGGAAAGTGTTTCGTGATGCTAAGAATACTTTTCATGCTATAAGATTTCCTGAAATACAAATATCATGAAGTGTTGACACATGTAGCAACGCCGTTAAAGACGGCAAACGTAAAGTTCCATTAAAATGACAATCGTCAGATTGGTGCATTTAATTATTGCTCAAAGCCATTGGCGAGGTTATATCCCAATAACGCGGATGAGAATAACTATTTTATAAGCCACTGGTATAAATTCCCAGTCCTCAAGGTATGAAATGGGAACTGACCAAGATTGCCAACTTTTTACAGCCAAGGACAATCCAAGTTGTTATCTATACTTGTCACATGCTAGCAGAAAGACGGGGCATCATCTCACGTGGACAGTGCGTATATAGAACTAATCATTGACAGTGGGTAATGTATATAGGTCGTTGACGATAGTACATCGATCATCGTTTATGTTGCTCACAACCCATACGTAGTTGTTTGTCTTTCACACCATTACAAAAAGCGTTTAATTTTTCATCATAAAGATTCCCAGTTTCGGGAACTAAATGCTCATAATCGAGGATTTCGATATTAATAGACCTTTAAATTAAGTTTGCCCAATTTTATTAGAAACTTCATGTCGATAAAAGGAGTAAACACTCTTCTTTGATTTTGACTTCAAAGTCAGAAGAAGCATGAGAAACGTCAACAGAAGCTCATTAATGATTCCTTCTCATTATTTTAGTTCAAAGTGCCTAATTTGATTGCTGAATTCATGATGCTAGAGGCAAATACACATTTCTAAAGTCCTAATTTAGAATCTAAACGAAAACGACCTTCAGTGTACCATCCTTTTGGTGCCACAGTTGAATGCTTTCCTCGACAGGAGCTAGTTAGCTAAGCACTTAAGAAGCAACGAGGCTTTCATGGAAACTTTCAAAAATGTCTGCAAAGAAGATCTCAACGCTCAAGGGAAGCATTTTCTCAGTTGGCTAAGCTTCTAGCAATCATTCTGCGACTGACGCAGAGAAGCGATAATCAGTTGAACGCTAATAACGAAACGATAACCCAGTTCTAATCAATTCTGAGTTTCAAAACCGCATGGTCATCAGTTCAGCACTAAGCTATGGTTCAGACGCCAGGCTGGATAAGTCTAGACTTACACGTTGGTAAACTAAACGACAACCAGAAGCCTCATAATTTCTCAACAAGAACAGACTTCGCTGGCACTTAGAAATAGGCAACACATTTCCGAACTTTACAAAGGCCTACTCCGAGAATGTTACTCTGGCTGGGAATTTTTTGTGTCTAATAATCTTTACGAAGGTAGTCGAGGGGAGATGGCGCTCTTCGTAGAGATCAAAATCTTCAAAAATGTATCGAAAGACTTTAAGAAAAAATTTGGAAAAAACTTTCATCAACAATTATCAATAGCTTTTGTGCAGAGAATTTGTTTTTTCTATACCTTAAGCTCTTGCAATTTGGCTACAAGAGTTTTTGGAGCAGATTCTGGTACCTTATTGTAAATCCGGTATTGTACTATATCGGCATACATCAATCCAGCTATTTGTTCATAAATAGCTTCACCACGAGGGCATTTATGCATGAAATACCTGCCTAAGGAGTGCTTTTCACAATCAGTAGATGCAATAGCTGTTTGTTTAGAAATTACAGCAAGGAAACCAGTACTAAAGTGCCAATACTGGAAGGTCAATGTATCAGCTATGTTGAAAGCCACTTTGATCAACAAAACACAAAATACAAGTTGATAGACAACGAAAAAGTGCAGCAAAGTTGAAAGGCAACATGTACACGATCATGAGCTTGATTTCAGCGTTCTGTGTGACCCGACAATCATTAAAACCGTGAATTTCAACGGGTTTGTCTTTGAGATGAATGAATGAAGTGTAAATTGAGGAAGCAACGTTTAGGCGAAGTAGAATGGGGTCGCACTACATCGTGGACTGACATTTATTAAAGGAAGTTTTCTTGGAAAGCACGTTCAAAGGTTCCTTTTGTGAAACCGAGTTAAGTCTTTACCAACATAGAGGTTACACTCATTGTAAGGATGCCAACCAACATTTTTGAATGAAAACGTCACTATTATGAAATTGGTTAGAGCGCACGTTACTTGAAAGGAGGGTCTTTCAATTTGAAAAAACCCAGTAAGCTTGAGAACACAATTAGAAAAGTGTAAGCAAGTAATTGTTTCCGAGATTTCGGCATTATTTATACCTATATATGAGTGATTAACCTTTTGAATTTACAACATTATATATCGCACTTTTCTCCTGGCCCCTGACTTTAATTAAACAGATGGCAAACAAAAGTTGCCTAACTGTTTAAAGTGTTCCCAAAAGTAGAACAGTAGAAAAAATGCTCGCCTTGTACATAATCTAATTTTCGAAGAAGCAGCCAGGGACATTAAATTTCGTTGATCTAGGCACTTTCTCATATAGAAATCCCTTTAAATTATTCCTTTTATTTGACAAAAACTGTAAAAATCCCTTGCCTTGCCTTTAAATTTTGACTCGTTCTTATGAACTTTTAAACCACTGTACAGGCTCTTTAACAAAACAAAATTTTAGTCGTGACACTATAAGTAGACATTGGCATTTTAAGTAGACAAGTTTAATTGATAGACATCTCTCTAAACTAGTTTACTACTAGCTTTGCAAATGAGTTCAGATGCGACACTCGATGACCCTTTCTCTGAGCAAATGGCTTTGGCCTGTAATTAACATCAACTTTTATACACGCGAAATAAGTTCGAAATTGTCATCGTAAGCACAGGTCAAGAACATTCCTATTTACAGAGCTTGTATAGGTGAAAATGCCCAGTAAGAAAACGGAAACGATATAACCTTTACCGCTTGCGTTAGGTAAACATGCGTATCATTGATGTGTGATACCCTGAGGACGACATGAAAGATTCAAGTCGTAAAAGATTCAAGGCGCATATTTAACATAAAAGCTGGTGAATATTCTTTTTATCTATATAAACCTCAGGATTCTTCTCCAGCCACTTTTGAACTGCAGTACAAATCATACGAACAGCATTTTGCAGCATCTTTGATTAATTTGATTTTGTTAAAATTGTAGTGTATCGGTCACAAAATGTAGTGTATCTGTCAGGATTATGATGATGATGATGATGATATACGAGATGCCATAGGCAATAGTGGTTCCACAAGGCTACATACGAGTGCTATTTCTTTTTGCTCATCGGTGTGTCATATTCTTCTGTCACCTAAAGAATATTCTGCTTCTGGATTGCAAAACGATTTCTGTAAAGTGAGGGGTAAGTTAGGATTTAAGGCAGCCGGGTGAGAGTAATCTTGCTTAAGAGTGCAGTACATGGCATTCTGTAGACGTAGCAGTAGAGACATTATGGCGGTCTTTGACCAATCAGCATGACAAATGCAGCTTCTCAAATAGGCCGTTTGGTTTGCTTGTCTTTCTTTACACTGAAAGTTCAGTCAGTCTCACTGTATTCATAGTCAGTTGAGCAATTCAATTTTCTGTCATTTTAAATATATGTAGTTTATTTATGGAACGATATACGTTGGAAGTTTGAAGAATATCTTCATTATTATAAATATCTTATAGTTGGCAAGATCCACAGCATCATAAAATTGAGCAACCAAAGTCGATTTGTTAGGAATCGAAATTTGAAACGAATCTTGCGTAATAGTCTATTTCTACAAAAAATGATATCTGCTTCATTGAACATGGGATTTTAATTTTATTAATAAAAAGACACCATAATGTGCAGCTGTATCTTGTTTGATGGTTTTGGGATTCACGTGTCATGGGAGAGCTTTAGGAATGTTTTCTATGGCTATTAATTACAGACTGAATATCGAACTTGCCATTGATAATGGTACTGATCAAATCTGGTCGACTGAAATGAATCTGTATAGGCAGAACGACATACGTCATCGACGCACTCCTGTTGCCTGTGTCCTTAGTAACGAGCTGAACTACATAGCCGAAATACCTACATACCTCTGACCTCAAACTCAAATAGTCAAACTACAAAACATCTTGATATATTGTGCGCTGATTAATGCTTGAGTTTTCAGGCTCCAGCCGTGAGAATTGTGTAGCAAAAGTTAATATTATTTGCTTGTGATCCCTTAAACCTTGTTCAATTAATTTGTTTGCTGAGTCATGGCAAAACCAGACCACATCCAAGGCCAAGGGGAACCTGTGAAATATTTTCGTTATTCAAAAGGATAAGAAATGAATCTCAAAATTTCTAGCCATTTCTTTTGGTAATGAAATAATCGCATCAAGGCATGATGGCAATTTCTGCCTACCAAGTGGTTAAGGTCACTTGAAACGTTTACAAGACCAACTACGGCTCTACGCATGCGCATTTTGTAAAGTATTCAGGGGGCATCACACCTTGTGACGATGATGCAAAGGTCTATCGACATTCTCCCTTGATTAAATCAATTAAAATCATATTTGCTACATTTAACTTTTCAAATATGAGAGGACTCATTTGAGTACTTTTTTCTTGTTTTTGTTTTAATAACTTTTTCAAAGTACCAATTTTACCTGGCAAAATGGGAAGGTAGAAATAAATGTGAAACTTTTATACCTTTACAGTTGACGCTGTTTTGAATCAGACTTAGCAGTAAACAGTGCAATACAAATGTCTTGATGTATTGCTGTGGATTTGAAGGTCTTTTCTATGCCATGGTGCCAATTTTGGACTCATGAATTACACATGAAGCAATAACAATAAAATTTAAAAACCAGCAAAACTACTACCAGCAAAAACTAAAATATTTTCTTTGCTTCTACTAAAGTTACGTCATTTTAATACGGTCCCAAGCCCCCTCACAAGGCATGTGAAGGAGATCTGTCTGTCGTTTGTCTCTGGCCTTAAAATATCACCAATTAGTCAATTTGTTCCGTTACATCGTACATATTATTCAGTGTGACGTAAAAACTAAAAATAGCTTTGATGGTCTATTCTAGGAGCAATAAGTAGTGTTTGGAGGAAAAAGTGTTAAAAACTGCTAATCTTACATCTTTTAAATTTTTAATTCTAGGCCTTTTCTAAAAATCATTAGTGTACCCCTCAAGACTTTCAGTGCTTGTAAAATCTTAAACTAGAAATATGCTGAGCCTAAATTTATGAAACTGATCATGTCACGTATATGCAAAGTAGGCCTATCGGCCCTTGTACCAAATTAGCAAGTTCCTTACTATTGCTTGCCCTGCACATCAGGATCTTGATGGTGAAAACCTTCAATAAAAAGCCTTGAATTGTCGAGTTATGTAACAGCCTTCCAGCTATCTGTCATAATTTGCGCCGGATTGACATCCTTTCATAAAAGCAGAAACTTTGTGTTTGAGGCAGCATAGTTGAAAAACAACTCGGGATAGGTTCAGTGAAAAAAACACAAAATGACCCAGGGGATACACGACCTGTCTTGGGAGTATTCCATTGCTTCGCAGAACCAATCACTGGGCAGACCCTCCCGTGGTACATTGAAACTTCATTTGTGGCATTTTAACGCTCTCTAAGGACAAAAGCTCTTTCTTTTCACGTATATTATTTCAAGAGAATGGATCTAGGGGCTCAGAGGGGCTGAATCCTCTCCTTGTTAATACCGAAAATTGGAAAATTTCTACTTCTTTTATTGTTTTTTGCAATATTGGGTATTCCCCCTACCAATTTTGACAGCACTAAACCACTGTTTTATTCTCTATCTGACCAAGAGTTTTCGAGAAGACAACTTAGCTATCATTTTTAATTACTTCACCCGAGATCGACTGGAATAAACCACGGGTACAACCTAAAATGTGGAACTCAACTTGAGCCCGCGCTGGCAGGCAAACAATAAACATTGGTCCACCACACTGCGATACAGGTCTTGAGCGTTTGGAAGTGTTGAACATAATATGTTTCCAATGTAGTAACTGCTGCCAAATTGAATTAGCAATCACTCGAAAAATCATCCCTTCCGTAAACCTCCAGGGGCATTCCTAAGAATTTCAGTGCTTTAGTGGCTTTGCGTTAATCTAAAAGACAGCATCCTTCTCTTTATTCTATCTATCACTTATCATTACTCATTCCTTGTCCACAAGAAAATAGCTCGAATTTTTGTTAATTAGCTTTTTTTAGCAAAGCGCCTAAAGAGTTGTTTTGAGTATTTAACAGCTTCGAACACAAGAACAAACCAACACTTTATCATAATCTTTTCAAGATATGGCCAACATGGTGTCTACCAAAAATATTACGCAGGATGAATCTGTCTTCTGTGTTAAACTTCTTGAGATCGTGACATTCTTGGGTCATCAGATCAAGATTTTCAGATGGGTTGGTTTGAAACGTGCATGCGTAGCTAAATTGAGACAGGAAGGTTTGTCTGTAGTGATGAGACGGTTCGTGTCTATGAATGGAACCAAGTGCACATAAGAGGAAGAAAACGTTGGAGGGACAGCCTTTTCTTGATATGGTCCATCCTACGAGGTGGTGATTTCGCAGACAGTGCGTCGCGGCGCTCTTTGCTTTGTTCGGGGGAAATCTGATTTAATCAAAGAGTTACTCATTTAGCAGCAATTGTTTAATTCAGTTAATAAAAAATGATATTGTGGAGCATGGCTGGATGTTGGAATGAGAGATGAGGCCATAATTGCGAGTTGTTTTAAGTTAATCTCGTAGGTGGTCATTAAACCTAAACCATGTTGTTCGTTTGGTAACACAAAATACGACCTCAATTAGATCAGGTCACATGCATTCGCCAGTTTATCCGTTTGAGAAACCATTTCTAAAGCGAGAATTAGGATCCGTGACAAAGATAGTATTCATCAGCATGCACATGATGGGCCACAACTTTTTTCAATATCAGCTAGTGTCATCTTTAGGTGAATTACTTAAACGCTGGCAAAGGTCAGTCGTACAAACTATTGTACCGCACTATACCTTGAGTCGCTTGTCGCTGTTAGAAGGGTTTAAGCAGAAACGATTAGGGAACAAAACGAACGGGATTGCAGGATTTCAGCAATTTATCCTCCACTTTAGTGAGGAGAACGTCAACCAAGTCATCCTGTAATAGTCTGATCAATTAGTCAAGGGAAAGTTTATCCACGAAGCCCAATAAAATTAGTTGTACCAATCGCTTATGGGTGCTTTCTGTGAGCCCGTGGCCTGCTTGGGATAAGCGATGAGAATATCGAAAAGTTTGATCTCGTTGTGTGGTAGATGGGTTTTTGATCAACCTATTACCTCGATTGGGAATTCTGCTCTCCATTGATATTGAGGCAAACATTTGCACAAACTTACTGACCTGTGGGGAAACGATTTGGAAGACGAAGACTATAGCTGCAGATCCTTCAGGTTAATTTGTAGAATGAGGTTGACCAAAGGTGTGGTTTAAGAGAGCATGATAATGTACACTGCCAAACAGCGAATTGTGTATTTGGGAAATTTTAGTACATTTTGTACCAGCATCAAAATAGGAGGCTTCCGACGAAAGATGATCAAGGCTGATGATCATTCGCATCCCCTCCCTCTTCGACCACATGACCGACTGCCACTGGCGAATAAAATAACGCCGTTATATCATGCCTGTTGTGATTTACGTCACAGCTTAAGGCATTTGCCAAGTGATATCATCTAGCGTTTTGGCGGGGGGTGAGCAGTGAATTATGAGGGATTCTGGAGTCAGGCATTAAGATGTGATTATGTTTCCATGATATCTACCAATGAGCCATGGCGTGATTTAGAACGATTTTTAAATCTAAAGCACTCAAACAAAGGCCTAAAGTGAAGATTGATTTGAGAGCACTATAATTCTTAAGTAGCTGCAATACTATCCCCGAGGAAAAGCCTTTCAGAAATGATTTGAAGGGAGCTGAAACCCGCAATGCAGCAATTCTTGCGTAAAAATGACCTTCTCCTGGACAAGAGGCAGGTATGCAAAAGCACCGTCTAGTACAACCCTCTTACCGCAATTCACTGATAAGATGTTGAACATCGTGACCTTTACTTTCTAAACCTTGATAAAAATGAGTTTTAGATAATAATGGAACATTTGACAAATCATGGTTAGTTGTTTAGTTCAGATGGTTCGTAAAAAGGCATCAGCGATCATGGCTTTCGACGCTAGCTGTTGCCAGCTGATGGACAAGACTGGCTCATGTTTGAACTGAAGATTGGCTCACATCTTAAGCTTTCCATGCCTGTTCTTTTGATCCTTTTTGGTTTATATATGTGAGACTTTGATGCTATAGAGAATTCATTTTGACAATATGACCGCGAAATCTAACATGGCTCTTTCTCTGACGGTATCACACGCCAGGACTCTCCTAGTGTCAGCTCTTTCCAATACCTCTTCGTTTGCCTCTTCTTCAATCCTGGAGGTCTCTGAAGTTTGCTTCAGAAACCGCAATTCCATTGCCTCTAGTCTTGTTATCGATTCCTTATCTATGGCTCAACACATCCATACCTCAACACTAACCAAATGTACAATTTCAGGATTCTTGACTTTGTTGTTGATGAAGTTCCAAGGATGTTCCGGTGGATGATGAGTGATTTCATCACACCAAGTATGTCTTTGGACATGGACACAAACATCATTACTGCGTTGTGTTGTCAAACATCAAACATTGTGTTGAGAATCTAAGGTAATTGAGCTAGTTGAAAATTGATGTGGTGATATTGACAAAGCCACGTTTTTGTTCAGGAAGAAGGCAGCTTGCTTGCTGGACGATTACCGAGTGTTGAGACATATCAAGACCTCCTTGAAAAACTGAGATGAAGACTGTCATATGCGTATAAAAAGGCGTGATGCTCTTTTCTCCAACTTAAATGCCTTTATGGTTCTCTACGTTGGGCATGATTGCTTTATTGTGAGAGTTAATTAGGCCTAAAGACGTACATAGCCTCGTCTTACTCCACTTTAAACGAGGTTGAATCCACTAGTTCACCACTTTACCTTAATTGACTGCATACTTGATGGCTGCTAGAATCTGCCTTTAGGCACCAACATGCATCTGTATTATTGTTTCCAAAGCGATTATCTTTCGAATGAAGCCATTTTGGTTTGACATGTTTCTGTGACTCTTCCATGTCTATTACCACTGTGTTTGAAAAAGATATTTTTGAAATTAACGTTGCTGGTTCACACACAATTCATAAGTTACTCTAAGTTGTTTATGTTCACCTCAGCCAGTTTTGATAGACGGACAATGTTCACTTGTGATCCACTTTAGCATCGGAGTCACCTATGCCAACCTTCACTGAGTTTGATTGCATCGCATTCTTTGCACTTCTCAGATCTTCTTCAAACTCTTCAGTTAGTTCCTTCTTTCATCATCTTCGCTGAAGCATACTCTACATAATGCCAGCCTAAAATGATTTTGCTTCTCGCTAAACGCAAACAATTTTGTCACTATTAGTCCAGAATCAGTTCGTTGATTTTTGGCTCATACTATCTAAAAAGAAGCTCACTCCTTGGAAGTGTTTTTTGTGTTCCTAAGTGTAAAATTGTGCAATCCCTTATGTCTATCTCCATACGGTTCACTACGTTCATGACACCCTTTCACCTTCGTCTTTAGTACTGTGTCTGAGCATTCCATGTAGCGATCTTCATTAGTTGAATCGAGGCCAGTACCTTGATAGCCGGTTGATTGTTGCTGATGGCGTTGTTGTTGCTGATGGCGTTGTTGTTGCACACAGTAGCATGTTGACCGTCGGGGCACCTGTCATGGATGCCCAGCAAACCAAGCGACCAATTCATCCTGTTCACCATGACATGACAATGGGGGGTAGCCTTCCCTTTTGTTTTTCCAGTAACTCTATGCCAACTCTACCTAGATAGTCGTTTACTCTGAAAAGATTACCTCCGCCATTGTAAAGCCATTTGGAAAGAAACCCGTGCTACTGCTGTTACAAAGTTACCAGAAG
This sequence comes from Nemopilema nomurai, assembly GCA_003864495.1. Taxonomy (NCBI): domain Eukaryota; kingdom Metazoa; phylum Cnidaria; class Scyphozoa; order Rhizostomeae; family Rhizostomatidae; genus Nemopilema; species Nemopilema nomurai. Next base: position 1,078,177 of record ML133420.1, read on the forward strand.
CAGTTCGCCGGTTCAAGTTGACAGTCTCAACAAACGATGATGTCTTAGTCACTTTCAATCTAGGATATCATTGCTTTGAAGAGTGAGTGGCAAGAGCTTGCCTTCAAAGAAGGTTTCCGCACCACAACACACCCTTCCATACCTGTCAGAAATTTTAGCACTGCAACATTCAAGATTATTTGTGCTGCTTTAATCAACTGGTGGTTTGAAAAAGTTAAAAAATTTCGTTTTTATCTTATTTAAAGTAACTGACAGATATATCAAGTCGCTCAGTCACGTGACAAGGGGTCATTCACGTGGCAAGGGGTCATTCACACGGCAAGGGGTCACTCACAAAGTAAGGGGTCACTCACGTGGCAAGGGGTCAATCACAAAGTAAAGGGTCACTCACGTGGCAAGGGGTCATTCACGTGGCAAGGGGTCACTCACGTGGCAAGGGGTCATTCACGTGGCAAGAGGTCAATCACATAGCACTTTGAAAATAGTGAGAATGAGATCAATATATACCATAAAGTATAGGGAGTTCTAATTATAAGAAGCAAAACTAAATGACGCTTCATCGGTCTATTTGCTTCTTAGAAGGCAACCCATTCTCATCCATGAGCTCAAAATGTCAGGTCATTAAAGGAAAAGGCAAAGGTAAGACGAGCGTTATAATAACAGATTAAAATTAAAATAATAAAATTAAAATTTGCCAATCAAAAGAGAAAGGTATTTGTGAAATTTATGTAAACACAATCTATAAATACATAATTTACTTTATAAATAAATTTTTTTTATAATCACTAGCCCCTTCTCCGCAGTTGAAAATTACAGTTCGTTCTAAGGTAGTGTTAACAGTTTTAAACACAGCGCCGGTTAAGGAAGGAATTACATATGCATAAAAAAGCAAACATTGATCAAAATATGCAAATAAACACAACAACTCACATATAAGTGGCTGCAATCAGTAATGGAAATGGACAACTTTTAGCTTCTATAGCTAGTATATGTTGATTTTCACAATTTTGAAAATTGACACTGCAGCAGGTTTTTGTGAGAGAAGAGGACTACCAATTGCGTCAAAACGCAGGTGACATCTTTGTCATTCATAAACAAAATCATAGCGCTATTCTACGCTAAAACATTAGAGATTTGTCATGAACAATACCAATATTTGCAATATTCCTTGAGTGACGGCTTATAATCATTTCACGGTCCTCGGTCATTGAACTTTTTAGGTCCCAAAAAGATTTCAGGTCTGCCAGTGTCCCAAAAGATGGCGCTTGGCTTTTTCAGGAGGATTGTACGTAACAAGATCTGGTTATTCTCTAGATAAGAATGACCGGCACGTGATTAATAGTTTGATCCCATATGCTTAAAAGTTCATATATCATTAACCTGCAAAAAGGGCAACTAAAAGTCTAATTGTTCATTAAGTATTGTATTATAGTCAGAAACCCATAAAAATTGTACACAAGACATCACAGAAATATCCATTAATGCTTTCTATAGCTCACATCAGTCTATAAATCCAAGAATAAATAAAATACTAGCTTAAGATGTATTAAATATATATTGTAGCTTCTCTTTCTCAAAGGGTGTCCTTCTGACAATTGCAAAAGGTAACACAAGTCACTTGTGGTTTTTCCTACAATTCGGATAATTACTACAACTTTCTCGTACTCACATACGGCAAATGCAAGTGTGAGCGTTAAAGGAAATTAGTAAGAGCCATATTCATGACAGCAGCTGGCTGAATGTCAACGATACTGACTCTCATTTCTACTTGCTAGCTGACTTTGTTAACAGAGTCAAAGAGAGGCTCTTGAAAGACACTTCTTTCAAGACAGATAAGCCAAATTGTTCACCAAATCAGGAAGGAAGTTGCCGAAAGTCTTGTGTAAGATGAATCGACTAAACGTCTTTTACATCATTTCCTGTGAAACTCGTCAATTAAAAGATTCCTTTCATAGAATTCGTTGACATAACGGGTGTGTTAATGACATGGTCTGTCTATTATCTTATCTTAAGTACTGTGAAAAGTACAGGTGCGAATGACACTGATCCTAACTGTATGCAAAAATGCGTGAAAGTTCTACCGAAATTTCAATATCATAGTATCAGGTGTCAATATATCTCTAATTTCAAATTGCTTTCTCTTTCAAAATGGCTGCCAACTCAACAATGATAACACAATCTTGTTTCTGAATTAATTACCAAATGGGATGCACCTTGCAGGTAATTGCAATTCTGCCTTTTCGCATTTGGTGATGTGAAATATGGACTAATTTTCACGAATTTATGCTACTTGCAGAACCAAAGCTTCAGGGATGGTCATAAACACCATCTCCTCTGGCGAATAGATTAGCATTTTCTATGATTCTTCTGCTTGGCTATACTCACAACACTTAAGGATCGATGGCATTGCAACCTTTTCAAGCACTGCATTTAAAGGAGCTTCACCATTATGGTTATATTCACACTAACTACACTGCAGCTATACCATCGCCTTTCATAAAGACTCAAATGCAGTTGTTCATAAAGCCTCTTTCTATTTCCCCCACGGCGTGCTATTCTTACAACCAGACAGAATATTGAGTTTTCTCCTTCTGCTGGTGCATGACATCACGATAGTCTAGAAGAGGCAAGGCATACGCTTTTCAGATTTTTTCCAAAATTGCCTTGAAACATACCCAAAAAAAAAACCAAATCACACCGCTGTTCCTTCTTGCTTTGAGTAACTCTTGACTTTGCAATCTTTTTAATATAATTGTGTTCCGTTGATCTCGCTTAATCACCTCCAGCTTCGGTATAATTCTGCGTTGAATTTACTTCTCCAATACCATGCCTGTTATAGCCATTTTTCAAAATCTCGTTCGGCTCACCATTTTGAATACCACTTATATCATCAGGCTTGTATTGAAATTTTATACCCAAAACTAAAGATGCCTGATCAAGCTTTATCTTTGCACAACTAAACCCTATAGTCACTTTGCATACATGGTCACGCCATGGTCACCAGTTAAGTAAATATTCGGTACACTTCCTGTAATGGTTCTAGACTCTGACAAGCTATCAATGAAAGAACTCTGTGAAAAAAGCCTTCATCTATTCGTGGCATGACTATGTCGTAATGAAACTGACTTAGCTGATTACGAAGACGAAGCAGTAAAAATATACAAAAAACAGTTATCGGTCATCCAAAATCACATTTCTTGCATTTTCGAAACTTCTCTGTTTCAAACGGCACATTTTAGTGCTAGGCAACAAACAAGAACTTCAAAATAGCAAGGAACAGCAGAAACATAATCTCGTCAGACACTCCTTAAGTATGCGTAGTGTGTGTAGTAAGAAACGTTTGCTCAAAACATGAGAAGGTCAGAAGAGTCTAAAGGCGCATTGAGTAACTACAATGCTGCCTTCTTTGACTAACGTTCACTCATCCCCCCCCCCCCCCTCCCCCGTCCCCTACGAACAATGTTGTCCTGCTGCTCAACGAAGCGTCAATTTTACACCAAATTGTTTTAGGGGGATGAAGGGAATTAACAGCTTATGGCGTGTCAAAGAAATGAAAATGCTAAAACCAGAGAAAATAATGAGGTGTTCTAAGGACGTTTGGCAGGCATTGTAGATACTGGCAGCACTGGCCGAATTGTTGAAAGCAGAAAATGTTTTGGTGAACTCATTAATCCGCGTTAACACCTTGACAAGGAAGCATAATTGATATACAAACCATTGATTGTGCAAAGCTGTGATTGAAAAAGAAGATATTGAGCAATTCTGTCCGTTGATGGACTTCACCTGTCAATCTGTCACATCGAGTGGGAGCCAATTGGTGGAAAAAGGTTCTCCATTCTGAAAGGTGTCAGCAAAACGATTGGCTAAGTGTATCAAACGGAGCCTGATAAATGTCTTGCGTAGAATGATACGAAGAAACAGATGTAATTGACGTCGAACAAATATGTCTTTTACAGAAAAAGGGCTGTTAAAAGGCATCTTTTCAACTCAGCGGAGGATTGTATCGAAAATTTTCCCTTTCAAAATTCAAACATAAAACCATCACGAAAAGACACTTTCATTGTTTTGCATTTGACGACGATGGCAAGCAACAAGGAACAAAATGCTGACCCATGTTCAAGTGAGCTACTTGCCGTTTCCTTTGGTACTCCAGAAGTAGTTTTTTGGATCATTGTAAGCTTAGCAACCGTTGCTGGTAATGGAATAAGCATTTGGAAGCTCCTCAAAAGCAAAAGGCGATGGCTTAATCACAACATCTACCTCGTCTCTCTGCTGTCAACAGATCTAATCGTTGGCGCAGCATTGCACCCTTTGGTTGCACTTGGCACGTATCGAGGATACGGCTCGTGCCAGTCGTCCAGAGCAGTACGAGGCTTCGCCTATTTCAACATGTCCATCTCTCTCTGGTCTTCTTTGGCGATTGCTGTCAATCGCTACAAAGCTCTAAGCATTAAAAAGGCTCGAGCGTGCAACAGAATGCAAACAGCAGCGGCACGTAGAAAGAAGACCCCATTTCTTGTCGTTTTCGCTATATGGCTCTTCACAACTTCGATTACAGTTATAATGTTCTCCACCAACTCACAATTCAAGAGACTGCAGTTAATGGTGCCACTCTTACTGATCACCATCGTGGTATTGTATATCGTTGTCTCATTGAAACTCAGAGCCATCTACCGCAAAACGAACCCAGCAATTCTCAAGCGGAATGGCGAATACCGAAAACATTCCTCTAGCCTACGGCTTATTCAGCTGATAATTTTAAATATGTTGATGACTTGTTTGCCGGTGATAATCTTGAGAGCCATCCAAGCCAGCGTCAAAGTAAATATCTTAGTACTAGCAATAGCAAACAAAGTATACCTGCTGAGTTCAATGTTTGACCCCTTGTGCTACGTTCTCGTGAAATTTTCTTCAGTTTGAAAAGACCGAAAAATTTAAGTCAAGAAGCATTGGGAGCAAACACAAGGATTTACTTCTCAATACCAAATTATCGCCAGAATAACCGATTCAGAAAAGGATGTGGAGAATCTGCTAAAAACTAGCCAACTCTGTTTAACATAGCCAAAAAACCTTGAAGCATATTCTGTCTGCTGTTTCGCAAACAGATACGTGACGGCTTTAGATATCACAAACGACGATGATGTCATCATTCAAGATACTGATACATAAAGATCTTACGGAGCAGCGTTCATTTCGGAAGCTCAAATAACATTGGTTCATGTTGAAACGCTGGTGTAGATTTCTGAAACAAACATGCAAAGTGGCTTAATTTCAAAGCCAGTCACAGTTGAGCCTAGAACTTCAGGAATGATTTGAACATTTCAAATAAAAGCATTGCTCGACGTTTTGTAAATCAATGAGTAAAGGGAAAATTCTTCGATGAAACGATTTAAAGGAACGTTGACATGGATTTTGAACACGTTAATGAAAAGCTAGTTTATTATTTTATCAAAAATAATCTTATTAGTCTTTTAAATGTCTTATTCTTAAGGTAATAGTTGTTTTTCTGTTTCATGAGATTTCCCTCTGAAAATTTTTAATGAACTGAGAACAGTGGCATTGCACCTGAAATAGAATTTTTAATTTAGTTCCAAGGTAATTATAAACATCAAAATATACCAAATTCGAGATTGCGTTACTGTGCATTAGTGCCAATATTCGTGTTTTTAACATAAATTTACAAACTTCATAATTATAAACCCTATAAACTATTGCATATCCTTCGTGTGTCTGCTTCCTTTAACAAAAACAGATTTGTCATATCATAGCCTTTTTAATTGAAAAAGATAATGGTAGCTTGCTTTCATAGGTAAAATTTTCCAACCCAATACTTAATAATTTGGAGCCGCAAAAAACTCATTCAAATGACTTCTAATTATTAGGAATCTTTCATCACCACACAGTTCCAGAACCTGTCTTCAAAGGTCTATAAAAAGTAGATATATTGCCGCGGATCTTAGGCAGGCAACTGCTTTAGAAACTGGCAATTATCTACTATCATAATAATTTCCTCGGGTGCTGCTTTTTCCAAAGCATTTAGCCAATTAGCTTCTATGAGCGACAGTGATATCATAACGAGATCAGGCATCGATCGTAGAATTTCAAGCGGGAAAGGGCAATCATTCCCGCATAATTCAATTCTGACTGTCTACTTTTCCCACCAAACATTTGAGTCTACAGAACACTGCTCACTTTCAGTATGGTGAAACAATCAGCAAGTGTTGTTACAACTGCAACGGCCCCTTTCATTTGGTCAAAAGCGAAAGAAAGTACATCTTTCTAAGATTGACTCTGCTTCAAACTTTACACATTTTCGTAACTCTCGAAGCACCGATAATTCGGGCTAAAACCGAATAAAAAGAGGGTTTGCGGGTAGCTTGTCACTCAGTTTTTGGCATTTTTGCAGAGGGCCCGGCGCTGCGGTGCCTGCACGCAATACCATTGGGTTCAGCGTTGATGGCCTTCCATCAAGGGGACAGTTCGCACAGATGAAAGATGCCATAAATATAAGTTGTACCATAATTGAAGTAAATTATGGTATTTCTTAAGACTTGAAAATGATTAGAATCTGAAATAACATGCGCGATTGCTGTATACATTTGCAAAGCAAAGTCACCGTTTTTCCTATCCTGGGTACCAGACCCACTATGTATCAAGGAATAGTGGGTCTGGTACCCCGGGTACGTTTTTCCGTGCGGAACTAAGAATCATGGATTTGTTGGGAAATCGACGGATGGAAGAGTTGTGACCATATCACTGCATAAGCCTGCCTTTGCCTGTCTAAAGCAAAAGTATCTGACCGGCTAACTGTCGCTTTCTTTGAACCAAGCGGTTGCTCTCGAGTGAGTAGATGAGATGAGTCTATTCTGCTATGGATGCAGCATGACCAGAATCTAATTTTGGTGGTTTAAAATCAATGTCTATTCAAATGAACACAAACACCATTTTTTTATTTCAGCGAGGATACTGAAACAGGAACAAGAAACAAAAGATTCTCCATACAAGGCATTTATAGTACAATTTTCTGTTGTCGACACCCTTGTGTTTTTGCAGCTGCACTACAGCTAATCTAGTGTTCAAGATGTAGTTATTGAAAAGAGATTTCTTTAAAAGGCAAGAAATAGGGACAATATAACTCTTGTAAGACATTGCGACATTTAATTAGGACTTTACAATGTGAAAGGCAGCTGCCATTCCGTGAGCTACCCCCGTATTGCAAGGCACTGATGTTTCCCTGTGATGAAGATTGCTTATCAACCGAACACACCCTTTCTAGTGCTTCAGTCATAAGCGAAGGATGTTGCAACAGTTGGAAAGGGCTCTGTTGAAGAGCCACGAAAAATATATGTTGATGATGCAGTCACCAGGATAGTCACCTGAGTCCAAGTTGCTTTTTGGTCGTCACTCAAGCGAAGTTTCAACAGCGTTTACGACAGAGGGAATAAAAAATTGCAGACGATGCGGTTTGAAAGATTACTAATATCGATAGCTATTCATACCGTTTGGTTGAGAGTAGACGGCCTTTCAATAGGAAGGCATTTCTTGCAGACGAAAAATGCCACAAATATATCAGCTACAGTCTCATCTGCTTTTGACCAGGCGCTCAACAAGACAGGGGATTCCATGGCGAAAGCATTGCTCTTCCGTTATCCAGATCTGCTCGATATTGCAAGCCAACTCATCAATGACAGTCATACGGGCAACGAATCTGTTCACATCAACATGACTGAAATTTGTCAATCAGCGAAACATTTGCTTCACTTACGGAAAGATAGCTGCAACAGGCGTGTCCCTTTTCAATCCCTCCAAAAGGAATGCATGAGTAATGCAAATGCGACAGGGACACTGAATTCGACACAATCAGAGTATGAGGATGTCTGTACACCATTCATACCCACGATGACACCGGTTTCCACTCCGACGACAGGAAACTCTGCAAGGAAGAGGCGATTCATACTGCGTACTTTACCACTTCCATATCGAAACTCGATATTGAATACCACAATGTCGACCATTGGAATATCCTTTACTAAGAAGAATATCAATGTAACTGGAAAGACCAGTCTTAATCCTGTAAACACTACAGTTGTCTCGATGAAGGAGAAACGGGTACCGCATGCCCCTGGAGTCGCCAATTTCTGCATACCAATACTGGGACATACACATACACAAGTACCAAAAGTGCCAATAGTGCGAATAGTGCCAATAGTGCCAAAAGTGCCCATAGTACCAATAGTTCCAATAGCGCCACCAATGACACTACCGCCTTCATCAGAAGAAAACTCCACAGATGCATTAGGAAACATACCCTCGAAAGGATCCAACTAATTCCCCGACCAAATACTTCTTCCTCGCACTTAAAGTCATCGCTAAGACGGTTCTAATTTCGCATGAGAAAAGATGTAGAAACAGCAATGGAGTATTCAATGCCATTTCAAATACCTGCCGCATCCCAATAATTCAAAGTGAAAACCAAACCAACAACACCAATAATTCCATTAGATACGTCGTGATAAGACATAAACTTGTATCAACCACAAGTACACCTCTCTTCTTTATAACTCTGACTGGACATTCTCTGAGCATCGTTTGTTTAATATTCTTGCTTCTTTCCATTTCAATCATCAAAGAAAGACGATCTCTTCTCGACAAGAGCCTCATTTCCCTATCACTTTCTCTATTTCTCTCCCACACATTACAGCTAATGTTGCTCTGGCTTGACAAAATGCCCATCTTTTGCAAAGCAATGGGAATTCTGCTTCACTGGTCACTCATCACTTCTTTCACGTGGATGGCAGTTATTTCCTATGACTTTCTGATGACATTTTCACGTCTGGTCATTACCAGTGACAGCCAAAATAGAAGACGCTTCAGAAACTACTTCACAATTGCTACGTCCTTGCCAACCGCCGTGACATTGGTTTGCATATTTCTTGGGATTCCAAAAGAAGACCTTTCTGGCTACGGTGTCAATGGGAAATGTTTCGTGTCAAAGTTTTGGGCAAACTTGTTTGCGTTTGTAACCCCTGTGACAATCATTCTTGTCGTCAACAGCATATTTCTCGCCTTCACCGTCTTGAAGATACGAAGAAGGAAGAAGGATAACGACAGAGCCTTGGGACCAAGCAACAGAAGAGCAAACAGGAAGAGGATCCTCATCGGACTAATAACACTTAAGCTCTCAATACTTTTTGGGCTAGGTTGGCTGCTTGGATTCCTGGATGGATTCGTGGGCAGTGAGATTCTCACCTATGCTTTCACCATCATTGTATCGACGCAAGGAATCGCTTTGTTTATTACCTTTGGAGACGTCAAGCGTCTTTTCAATGGACATGTTTGGAGACAAATGAGAAAACGTTCAAAAAAGAGCAAAAGCGCCCCTGTTGAAGGCACATCCTCCGCAAACCCGGGGTTTATAACCACATCTGTGTAAATTTATCCCATCATCCCTAGGTGCAAGGGCAATGATTGAAGTGGGATAAGCGTTTGCTGGCATATTATTAACAATGACCTTTAGTAGAACAATATTTTGTAGCTGCAAGCAATCATCGGTGAAGGTTCATCATTTGTGTTGAAGTCATGTCAACTATAAACTCTTTTAGCAGCACAATGACTGAGCCCTAAGGAACACTTTTTTGTCGAGATTCAGCTGTTACAAGCTTAAAGCCCCAAAATGCAACAAGACAGCTAGCCTCAATCAGCAATCGATTTAAGTAACAGACGTCTAGTAGTCTGATAGTTCATGTGACACCAGAACGGGCAGCTGAGGGCTTCTTTACAGTTTCATCAAACAGTGTTGACATGCCTGAAATTAAGAAAACATTTATTCAACTCATGATTGCCATTAAATGCTCAATTTTAGGAGGATCACGAGTTTGAAGACTCAGTTAGCCAAAAAATGAAGTCATATTTGTGCTCTCCTACCAAATTTTTATTATAGATAAAGTTTTTAAGCTACCTTCGGTGTTTGTGGAAGAAAAAAGGTAACACTATCTTCAGATTAAACTCAGTATCCAAATTTCTATGAGCATCTGCAGACTTAATTCAGCATTATGTCTAAGCGTATTTTGACTGAGCCACCAGTTTGTGCTATCACTATGGTTGCCAAAGATTGAAGCAATAAATCCGAAACCTAGCACCTGAAGGAAATTTCAAAATCTTTTGAACCTGAAAAATCTTTTGTTTAGTTATTTGCGTACTGCTGTGCGAAAAAACACGAGTAACTGGATTTGAAACGAATCAATTATTACTGCGGAAAAGGACAAAGGTATAGCCAGAGCGCTTTTAATCATCCTGCTCAATCGAATCTCTGTAGCTAGTAATGCCAAATGAGGGCCGGGGGTCGTGTAGAATAGCCTAAATCGCAAAAAGAGGATAAATGCAAATAAATTATGAATCTTTGATCAAGTTGAAAAGAAGATAGTGGGAAATAGGGAAGCGAGAAAGCATCAACGTTATGGTTTCTTAATACTTCTTTATATTGCAATTAACATTGAAACAGCAAGTTGGCATTGTGTTTTGTTATTATAAAAAATGACAAAAGGTTTTAGCATTAAATTCTTTTAGAGCAAACAGTAAACTGAAGAAACAAAGAACAAACGTTCCTAGCATTATACTTAACTGCAGAATAATTAAACTGAGGATTTAAATGTTGTATTTTGTTAGAATGGACAATAAAGAAAGCATTTTAGCATTGTATTTTATTAAAGTGGACAATGGAAAGTTAATGGCTCTTAGCACTAAATGTTTTGTAGCATTATAACATCAAAAGCATTTAGGCTTTTAGCTTTACTCATCATTGCGATAAACAGTAAATAAAGTGTTTTAAGGATTATGACTTTTTGATTATGTCACCAAGTAAACTGATCCAATTGCAAGAAAAAAGGCGAAAGCTCGCAAGTTCCAGCAAAAACAATGAGTTTTTGTGCTTTCATCAAAATATTCCGAGCTTATCTTGGATCGTAATAATGTAAAAGGTCATGATTTAGCTTAAAGACGAATGCTGCCAGATCTACTAGACTGAAGCGAGAAAAACCCTCTTAATTCAAAGGGTTCTAAATTGTAAAAAAGATTTATTGTCTGCTCAATGGCAAGACTAAAACCACCACTGTAGCTATCGAGTAGATAGACGCTTGGGTACCTAGTAATATGGCCGGTCAATCATCTATGTAGCAAGGCTGACGTATGTGGCTAGTGGATGGTTCCCACAGCTAGCGTTATGGCATAAGGCACGCTTGCTTGTACGTAGGTCTTTTATTCATGTAATAAGTAGCAAAAATTAGTACCATGTGACTCGAGGCTTACATTCTTCTAAGAAATAGCGGCGTAGTTAGTTTTGCTTGAACAGTCAAGCGCCGGTTATATATATTCTCTATTGTCTATACGGTTGTCTCTTTTTGGTCCAACTCTGCCGGCCCTAAACGTTACATATACCTTCAGTTATCCAGCGATAAAAAACCTCATAGGAACACAACGCTCTATATAAAGGCTAGCCATGGTACAGATACCCTGTGTACAAGACTCACCATGTATAACAAATACAAATAGTGAGTCTGGTTCCCCGGTTAAGGTACGGATTGATGGCTATTAAAGAATTATTCACTCACTTTACGCCAAGTTAGCACAGAGCCGTCACACATTCCTTACAGATCTCATCTACACCAACATCTACGCATTTCTGCAGACAACATTCTTAGTCAAAGCTTTCCACTGATTATGCAGAAATCATTATTCCTTGCAATGGAACTTGGAAAGCGAGCAATCGCCTAAATCATACAAGGGTGAGCAGAAGCCGTGGCTTGATAGACCTTTAGAAAAGCATGGCACAGGGGAAACATAATTTGTTGCATACTTGAATCACTTTCCGTCCGACGCTTGCATACTCTGAGGCATGAAAATTATGTTTCCGCTGTTACGAGCTATTCTGAAGTTTTGCAGTACGAAAGGCTAGTTTAATGAATAAACCACCATACATTGTCTGCTACTAGGGCCGTTGTGGAATGCAATTTGACGCGATGGCTGTTCCACTTTCCTAAGACAACAGTTCATATAATTGGTAATTCGAATGCAGAAATCTTTCTACGTGTAATGACCACATCTACTGACCCAATTTCAATGTAGTCATTTATTATTTTTCGATAATAGCATACTTTGATTCCCCTTCTTACCTGCCTTCGGGTGTAATATACTGTGTACTTTTCCTATTCAGAAGCAGTTGCAACTTTACTGGGGTTGGGTCACGGCCCCATGGCTGACATGTTGGCACCCTAGTTTGATTGATCACATAACAAACCATTGTCGGCAATTCGAAGGGAAATAGTCAGTTAATATGTATGTGTATTTCCTTAACAGGTTCTATTTCCAGTTCAAATTTTCTGTATGTAATACAAAATTATGCAGAATTTTGTTAAGGTTAAAGATATAGTGAAAAGAGTACTGCCTGACAGACGTAAGAGTCCGGGATTAACAATAGCGATTTTATCAGAGCAAATTATGTATCGGTTAGATACAGTATAATCAAGGCTTCAAGAAGCTAAATATTACAAATCCATTAGCTCATCAAAGTACAAAATGGGGGTGGTTTTATCCACAAACAAGCCTTTTTCTTCAAGGCCCCAGTTGCGTACTTAACAGCATCTTCTTCCATTCTGTCGTGGAAGTTCGCGACGTACCCCCGTGATAAAAAGTGCACACCCACGGCAACAGCAAATCCTCGTAAAGAGGTAATATTTGGAGGTAAGATTTTTATAGCATGAACATTATTAATTTGACAGAGGAAATGAATCATAATGAATATCAAGAAATGGATTAAAAATAGATTATGTTTCCCGCACTTGTATTTCCGCGGACGATCATCTAGTTTACACAGCTGCTTTCGATAGTAGATACCAACCAGAACAGAATCTTTGCAGAAGCTCATAAAGGCTGTCAAACACAGCTTCGGTAAAATTCGTTTACCTTAGCTCAAGGTATAAACCTCAAGGCCACAAGTGGTTACCTGGCTGCATACTGACGACTCCCATTGCTGAATGGAGATTGAATCTTTTCTCGAAAAGGCAGATTAGTGGTGAAGAAGAACGCGAAGAGAGGTCATTGCACAGGTAATTTCGATACAGGAAATGCTTGGTAAAGGGTTTCTTGTATTGGCATCTCTCAATGCCTTCCTTACCGATCTGCTAACAGTACAGGGCCTTTCAATAGGAAGGCATTTCTTGCAGACGAAAAATGCCACAAATATATCAGCTACAGTCTCATCTGCTTTTGACCTGGCGCTCAACAAGACAGGGGATTCCATGGCGAAAGCATTGCTCTTCCGGTATCCTGATCTGCTCGATATTGCAAGCCAACTCATCAATGACAGTCATACGGGCAACGAATCTGTTCACATCAACATGACTGAAATTTGTCAATCAGCAAAACGTTTGCTTCACTTACGGAAAGATAGCTGCAACAGGCGTGTCCCCTTTCGACATTTCCAAAAGGAATGCATGAGTAATGCAAATGCGACAGGGACACTGAATTCGACACAATCAGAGTATGAGGATGTCTGTACACCATTCATACCCACGGTGCCACCGGTTTCCACTCCGACGACAGGAAACTCTGCAAGGAAGAAGCGATTCATACTGCGTACTTTACCACTTTCATTTGGAAACTCGACATTGAATACCACAATGTCAACAATTGGGACATCATCAACTGCAGCGACTCCTAAAGGAACTGGAAACCCGAATTCAACGTCTGGTAATACTACAATGGCTCGGAAAGAAGGCAGAGTGAGACGGATTTTTACTCTTCCACCATTCCGGCCTGTCACATTTCCAATACCAATAGGACCAGAAGTGCCCGTTCAATTTGCCACCAATTACTTCTTCCTAGCACTTAAAGTCATCGCTAAGACGGTTCTAATTTCGCATGAGAAAAGATGTAGAAACAGCAACGGAGTATACAGTTCCATTTCAAATACCTGCCGCATCCCAATAATTCAAAGTGAAAACCAAACCAACAACACCAATAATTCCATTAGATACGTCGTGATAAGACATAAACTTGTATCAACCACAAGTACACCTCTCTTCTTTATAACTCTGACTGGACATTCTCTGAGCATCGTTTGTTTAATATTATTGCTTCTTTCCATTTCAATCACGAAAGAAAGACGATCTCTTCTCGACAAGAGCCTCATTTCCCTATCACTTTCTCTATTTCTCTCCCACACATTACAGCTAATGTTGCTCTGGCTTGGCAAAATGCCCATCTTTTGCAAAGCAATGGGAATTCTGCTTCACTGGTCACTCATCACTTCTTTCACGTGGATGGCAGTTATTTCCTATGACTTTCTGATGACATTTTCACGTCTGGTCATTACCAGTGACAGCCAAAGTAGAAGACGCTTCAGAAACTACTTCACAATTGCTACGTCCTTGCCAACCGCCGTTACATTGGTTTGTATATTTCTTGGAATTCCAAAAGAAGACTTTTCTGGCTACGGTGTCAATGGGAAATGTTTCGTGTCAAAGTTTTGGGCAAACTTGTTTGCGTTTGTAACCCCTGTGGCAATCATTCTTGTCGTCAACAGCATATTTCTCGCCTTCACCGTCTTGAAGATACGAAGAAGGAAGAAGGATAACGACAGAGCCTTGGGACCAAGCAACAGAAGAGCAAACAGGAAGAGGATCGTCATCGGACTAATAACACTTAAGCTCTCAATACTTTTTGGGCTAGGTTGGCTGCTTGGATTCCTGGATGGATTCGTGGGCAGTGAGATTCTCACCTATGCTTTCACCATCATTGTATCGACGCAAGGAATCGCTTTGTTTGTGTCTTTTGGAGACGTCAAGCGTCTTTTAAAGAGATGGGTTCAGATGGGAAGACCAAGAAGAAGACTCACAAATATGAGCATGTCTTCTGTAAATCCAAGTTCTCTTGTCACTTCTTTGTAACGTTCGTTGCATTTTGAAGAGGTAAATAATATAAAGGTATACAAAATTCTTCATGGCTGGATTCCAATGAGACAAACGAAGCGGCAAAATGTCCTTGTTGCACGAGCAATTATTTTGCAGTGCCTCTTTTGCATGCTTAAAGCATTGAGCTTCCGGTGTATTAAGAACAAGAATTGCCGTCATGTCAGAGCCTTGTTGGACGTTATTGCATCTACGTATAACTTTTGTTTTAGTGCATTTGAGACATACTGTAGCTTTGCACACAAATTGTTATAATGCACTTTCTTGGGATTTGATATAGCCAGGAAAATAGCTTTTTGCGACTCACCACATTTCCCTCTGAAATGCTTTTATTGTCAAATAAACAAATATTGACAGAATTTTACTGAAAGGGCTACCGAAAAGAGAACTTTATATTGGATTTGGAGATTCATGTCCATAAAATTTGCAGAGAAGAATTAATTCATTAGTAAGATTGAATGAAAGGCTTTTGAGAGGGAAAATTTTAAGTAAGGTGGCGCAATAGTAGCATTAAATATGTCATGCGTTGACATTGTGTTTTAATTCATATCCTATATGATACTATAGCCATATATTTTACTGTTGTTGAGCAGTTAAAGTAGATATTTTAAGGCTCCCTAACGAAGGCACGGATGTATTTTTTGCAAATAAACAAACAGACACCAGCAGTTAGAAAAATATCTTTTGAGTCTTACCATAAAAATTGCACATAAATTTTAATGAATTTATTCTCCCAGGAATTTTAGACAAAAGCTCATCAAAAACAGGCTAAATATCATCAGAAGCTAATTATTCAGTGGCGATTTTTGCTAGTTTGCAATCTTGGTATTGAAAGCTTCCTCATTTCTATTAACCTGTTGTATCGAAAGCATTCTTTTCACAAGTGGGATTTGAAGTTTGCTTGGTTGCCTTGCTAACATTACTCTAGCACATTAACAATGGCCGTAACGACTGGGTGCATTATGCAGTATTGATTGATTACATGAATTCAGTGTTTTAATATTGGCTGACTTTCTCACTACAGAATTTTTCAGTGATCCCTTCAGACCCACTTTTGCACAACAACTGCAGATAATAGTCAAAATGGACAGAAGGTAGCATCGATCAGAAGTTTGTTCACTGATCTGCAGTGATCACATCTTTTGAAAATATTCACTTGTTACATAAAACCAATTCCATTTATTTGCAAAACTTTGCCAATAAGCAGTCAGCAAATAGCAAAACCTGGTCAGCACGATAATCAGCAAAACATAAGATTTGACAGAAAAGCAACTAAGTGCAATTTTTGCACTTCAAGGACTATAATTTACATAGGAATTTGCTAAAACTTTTCATACTTTAAAGCAACTGTTTACCTAATTCAAAAACTCAGAAAAAAGCTCTTTCTAATTTGTTGTGGATATGAAAACTCTTGAACAAGAAATAAAATCTGATAGATCTTTTGGCATGGAATCTGACAAAGTGCTTTGACCAACTTAACAGCTTTGGGCAAGCACAGTAGTTTTGCGTGGATAGAAAAGCTGTTTAAAAATGTCTTCATAAAAAAGTAGAAATCCAAATAATCTTATAACTTAATGATTTCTTAATAAGTAAATTAAGAATCCTACAGTTGACAAAACAAGATTAAAATTATGAAAAATCATCTCCAAATATTTTTATCTATGCTCTTTACTGAGCTGGTAAAGGCAAGTGAAGAAAAGGATTGGCGTTGACAAGAGTGATATAATTACTGCAAAAGTTAGCCTGATATCTGAAAAAGAAAGAGTCCTATCATACAAATTTTGGCATTTGTCGCATGGTTTAAGAACAGATGCAGACACCAGCCCCTCCCCCCCTAGATAGCCCCCCCCCCTAGTGCGCAGGCCCCCCCTAGACATGTCACTTCGGTGGAGTAACAATATTTGTTTATGGGCAATCACCTCAACCTGAAGTAATGTAATGCTGTGATAATACCCTTGGAATGCTGTCAATGAGCAGAAAAATTAAAAAGTTTACCGTTATGTAAGACTTGATATCATGGTAAATTGGAGCTCTCGGTTTTCAAATACGAATGAAAAATCGCAGCTATCATCAAAGGTTTGGCTTATCATGTCATATCTGGAACTTTTGGTTACTCCTCTACAGCGCTGCAGAAATGGGTGCGCATTTTCCCCCATACTGACCATATTTTGAAAGAAGTCAAAATACCTTGACTGGAATCTAGCCGACTCTTATTGCCATCATGCTTGGATTTTTCTTGCAAAGTTTCATGACTGGCAAAGTCTTCAGTCTTCTTAATGCAACAACTAGAAGGAAAAGGATCGGCAGCATTGCACATATTCATCATTAACAAACAGCACAAGAGAGAACAGAGGAATAATTAAGTGTAAAATCCATGTTTGGTCAGTACAAACAAATTTGGCCAGAATACTCTATGTGCAAAACCGTACAAAGCCCAATTTTTGGAATAGGCATATTTCTTTCAATACATTGACAGTAATACAGTAATAAAAGTTCACATTTTATGAAATAATTTCTTTAGATGTATTAATTAGAGATGATTTGTTATATTATAATTTCATGGTGCAGGGTTGCTATGCATTTTCATGCTTCCTGTGGCATTGTCCTGTAGCCTTCTTATGTCCTTGTAACTTTTATTCGAATGAAAAAAACAATTTTATAACAAAATTTTCATCAACATTACTACAACATTTGTAGTGGTTTCTAATATATGTAGGTGGGTTGATAAATCAAGTTACTTGAGAGATTGTCACAGTTCACTAGTCATGATAAACAGTGGCCAAATATGTCGATAAGAACTGATCAGGCTTTGAATAAAAAGAAAATCACAATCTTTGTCTTGCTGCATAGAAATTGGGTGTTGAAAACTTAAATCATTTTTAGCACTCAACCCAAGTGTCCTAACGTAAAGAAGATGCCTAGAAGAGTATTTATAACTGGTTTGCACAAGAAAAAAGATATTTAATGTCTAGCCACCTGCTTTTACAAACCATTCCTTGACGGTCACTTCCTCGCGCCAATTGAAACAATAACCGAAAAGGAGGCTCAAAATTGGAATGAAATTCGAGAAAGAACTAAGTGATTGCAACAAAAGTGACCTCTTTGAGCCCTCCTAAAAATATTTTCAAATTGAAGCTTTTACTTTTACTTAGTCAGTCCAAATAGATTACAAAATAGTGACGTAAAATGGGGTTCAGGCTAGGAGTGAAGAAATTAATACAATGATTAACCAGACATTAGGTGGCTGGGGCATTTCTTCCAAATCCCATTGCTTTCAAGAATGTATTTTTCGCTTCATACCACACTAATTATAAATAAATGGCAATAGATTTATTTGGTTTGATAACTACAATCAGTGAGAGCCATGAGGATAAACAGGTTTTAGAAGCTTCCAACCAAATTCCACAAAAATACCTTTTACACTGCAGATCTTGATAGGAGAAAGAAATGTATTTTCTAACAAATTTGTGTATGTAAAGGAAAGCAATATGAGCCAAAGCAACTTTGCAACAGACGTGGTGATGATACAGTAAATAACAAGAATGAGTTAAAAGAAACTAATTTCAATGACTTCTTCTGATTCCAATCTGATAGAAACCACATGATATTTTGCTAAATTGAAAATTCACAATAAGAAATTGTTTACTTAAATGGCTAACCTGATGATTAACAGTAACCAATTACTTGAACATTTAGAAAGCAGCTTGGTCTATGCAGGCTAAATAAAAAGAAACAACTGTAAAGGGATTCATTCTCTGTCTAAGAATGATACACATAAATAGTTATCACAAGAGCCCAAAACGAGAAGTTTCACAACCAATTAACACAAAATTCTTCAATTTAGATATCTTAAATAGTGTTTCATCTCAAATATGTTAATATGATGCCAACAGGATTGTAATTAATGCAGTCTCAAAAGAACACAGGATGACGCTACAATTTACAAGAACTATTCTCTGGTACTTTTACATTAAGATTCTGTAATATGAAATCAGCTGAAACAAAATATCTGACGGACTGAAGTCAATTCTGCATTGTCTTAGAATTAATGAGAGAGAAATGGGCTAGTGTTTTCATTTAGTGTTGCTCTAAAAACGAAGATCCTTCTCCTTTATTCTGCACTCTGATGTGGAACTCTTTCATTGTATTTTCAAGCTCTTTTTCCAGCAAAATATGCTGCAATTGCATTGTGGAACAGTAAAAGTTGCTTTCTCATAACTTTGACCTGAAAAAAGAACCTCCATTAAAAAAAATGTTGCAAAATTCATTATGCAGGCAAACAGGAGAACTTAGCCTTCATACAAAAAATCACAGAGAATGAGCATGGTAGTGCAAACATATTAAACAGATCAGTAAAACAATTTTAATTCTACATTTACCCAGTTGGAAAGAACATACATTTTCCCTCTCTTTGATTTGCATGTTTTGACTTAATCAAGGCTCACAACATCGCTAGGGAATGAATACAAATGAGATACAACTGGATTTCCTTTTTACAGTATTTATTTCTTAGATTAATGAAGATCAATTTATTAGGTTTTTACGATAGACACTGCTCATTTTGATGAGCTTCAGTGAGAACAATCTATAGCAACTTTAGAAACTACATACCTTATTTTCTTCAAGAAATTTCATTTTAATTTGTAAATCTTGGCGGACTTTTTCATACTTCTCCCTCTGGGAAGTGAACTCCTTTCTAGCTTCTTCCACTCTTTGGGCAACTCCAGTTGATTCACTTGTCTCCATGTCTGTTCTGTAGGCATCATATTCAATTCTACATGACTCATAAGCTTTCACTGTTTGAATTGTATCCTCTATGGTCTTGTTACAAAGGGTTGCAAGATTTGTTGTGAAGAATCCCAAAGCATTTAGTAGGGTCTCCCCATTCTTCACAAGAACCTTCTGAAGTTCTCCATTTTGGGTGAATTCATCTTGCAGTTCAGGAGCTTTCATACTCAAATCCATGAAATCTTCTGCCATCAACTTCTGTGTTTGAATGATAGAATGAAAATGCTGTGTCAGCTGCCTGGCAAGCTTTAACAAATTTGCATATTTTCTTTGTGTCTCCCTTAGGCCTTCAATTCGTTTTTCTAGCTCCTCATCTACTGTTTTTGTTCTCCTCCCAAGCTTCTCTGAAACAAGTTGCTTTGTACATTTGTATGCAGATATTGTCCATTTCCTTAGGGCCTCTACTTTTGCAGATGTGTCAGCCCTGACGAGAACAGGTCCTGCACTTGAGTCTGCAACAGGCTTTGAATAGCCAAAACCACCAGAGGAAGTCTGTATGTATTGGCCAGTTTGCTGTTGAGGAGCCAATGAGGTTGCACCTTAAAAATACAAAATGAAAAAATAAAGATATAATAAACTTACTCCAGAGATGATATGAAAAGGTATCGTTTTTGATAAATTAGTCACGCTTTTAAGGTGAAATAAAGATCAACCATTAAATGTCCTCATAAATTTTTGATTCCTTTACCTATATCATCTTTATTTCTTTAAAGGCTATTCATAAAACAAAAAGAGTGTGCAAAGAATAAAGATCTGCTTATGCAAAATTCAAGATAATTTGCCCAAATGTGCCAATGAAAGTAAACAACCAAATATATACATATCAGGGGAACCGGATAAATGATTTAAAATATAACAGAACCAGGACTCAAACAGTGGCCTTAACAGTTTAAAATGTTCAATGGATAATAATGTTGCATAAGGAATGTTGCATAATAATTCTAATGTCTTCAAATGATTCATTAATTGAAATAAAAAAAACTAGAGCAATTCAGAGGCAGCAAGTCAGATGAGAATTTTGGTCTATGAATAGCCTAGATAATTGTTAGTTCCATTTATCATTGAGCATTATAAGAACATTACATTTTTCTCACTATACACGTGTAGCTGTGTAGAAATGACCTGTAGCACAAAAAATAGTCCATTGTTTGGAACATAGCAAATATTTGTAAAAAAAGCAGCCATTTTGCTACAGCGATTTCTCTTTGCAACATGATTTATCGTTCACTTTATTTGCCTAAGCCTTTTTCCCACTCAGACAATCATTTTGCAGTAATTGATGGGGATTTTTCTTTATGAGAATAATCTATAAAAAGTTTTTTGCTGTAAAATTTATTCTATGTAACCCTTCAGTTGCTATTTACTTCTTTGAAATATATTATTGTCATTTCAATTTAATGTACTTAAGTTGAAGTTGAATAAAATCAAATGTACTGATGGTTGAAGTTATATATATCTTGATAATCAGTTGTTTAATGATTTAAGTCCGACTTTTTCGGATTGCTTATAATTTAGATGATTATAAGTTATTGATAAGGTTTTCCAAGTGGTAATGTGTGGCATCATTGTGCTAAAAATCTTGGCATGATATAAATTATTCACCACTTGTTTTACTCAAAAAAGTACAGTTTTTATGCAAGGAATAAGCTTGAGAGCAGCCCAGCAAGAAATAGAAGAATGTTTTCTATTTAGTATGATAAAATTAGAGAAACAATGAATGCTAACTTTTAAATCAGTGTAATTTAAAAACGAAAATATGAGCCATTGGACACTGATAATCATTGATTTGAAAATATAAAAATTGATGCATGAGAAGTAAGTAGTTTTATAAATTGTTTACAAACAAGTATATTATTGTTTGGCTGTAATGATCAAACTGTTGCACCTGCAAAAATTGGTAATAAATAAATGCAAAATTATTAGGTTACCTAACAGTTTTACTTCGTTCAGTCCTTTATAGAGAGAAAATTAATACTTAATAAACAATCATTAATTTCACTAATGTCAAAAGGCGTAACTGCAGTGATTCGGATGCAATACCTCCCCTCCCAGCTGAGACATACTTCAAAACAAAGAGCAACATATATGACCCATTACCAAAAGGGCCAAGACGTGAAATATTTCCAACATACTTATTTCCTCACAATCCAGGCGACTAAATATAATAATTCTTCCATGGAGACACTTGACAAATGGAGAAAATTAGGACCTAAACAGTGTCTGCTTGCGTTTTAATATCGGACACGGTTATCACCGTGTTTTCAGCACTTAAGAAAAGCCGCACTTGCCATCTTTTCACGTTCTTTATTTACAATTCATTATAACATTAGCACCAAAACTAACTTGCACTTGCCTTTTGCAGAGACTGTAACCAACCTTGATCTAAGACTTCCTAATAATGGCGAGACTTGATGACCTATCTCCCTATCTCGAATATATTCCTCTACTCCATGTTAAAACCATAAATGCTATTTAAATCTATTAAGACTATAACTTGAAATTCTTCGCGTTGCTTAACCCTACCTGTATTTTCGACTGCTGGGCTGCTTTCAGCGATATCATGGTTCATCTCAAGGCGCCCAGAAAATTGGGTAGCAGTGTGTTGATCGATATGGTCACTTTGTAGATCGGTGGCCGCTTCTAGCATACTTTCCATAGTTGGAAGATGACCATCGTCACCTTGAGAAACATTATCTACATGTTTTTCTCCCCCATTCACAACGTAAAATGAGCTATTTTCATGTGCATTGGACTCACCTACTTCGTCGCTTCTAGCCGCCATATTGACAAGCCACCTTGTAAATGCTTCCCTGTGTGTAAACCTGCACTCTCATTTGCATAATCCACGTGACTTATCAACGTGTACATTTTCTTGCTTACAATCGACATGCTAGCAACCCTTCATGATATAGCATCACTTGCATCAGAATAGAAGTGTTTTTTTTCTAGATGGACCTTTGGCACAGTAGACGAGGGCAACATTTTAAGGAGAATTTTCAGGTTTACTTCTGGCAGTTTTGCTTCAAAATATGGTAAACAACTGTTTTGTGCTCAAAAACTTGCACGGGAGAGTAATGCTTAAATTCTGCATATATGGAGTCCACTTTCATCAGAAAGCTGCTTCATGAGAACATTACATCCTAAAGCTGTTTCTAGTCTGCTCAAACTATTTTTGAAGTAAAGCAATTAAAGCCAACTAATTTTTGCTAAATGGAATTCGTTTCAAAGCAAGGGTCAGCTTTTTCTTACTAATGATACATCGAAGTTGGCGTTCGATTTGACCTGAGCTGGTTATAGAGCTCAGTTAAGGCCTTATTTCCTAAGCGCAATACAGAATGGAATGCCTGCTCCCATCAAGCGTTCATCAAACCTCGTAGAACGTTAGCCAGACCTGTTATCGGGGCTCGTTAGCTAAGCCAGTTCTGGACCCTGGTCAAGCCTCCCGAAATGCTGACCAGGTCTGTTTGGCACATTAGCCAGGTCTTCGTAGGCCTAGCTTCCTACAAAGTGAGCCATATCAGTTTGGAATGTTGCCAAGCCCCCTAGAACATTAAGGTCATCTATTAGGTCTCCTATTCACGTTCTTTGGAATTAATTTCAAGTCAATTGCAAAAAACAGTACTTTATAGTCGGAACGTAACTGAGGCTATCTATTTTCAGAGACGGCACGAAATTCAACCTAGGAGAGCTTAGTATCAAGTTTAGTGACATAGAAGAACCCACCATGGTTGGGTCCGACGCAAAAGAAAGTTTGAAAATTGAGCCTTTTAAAGTGTCTGGAGATGCATCTCGAGGACTAAATTTAACATAATAGATACCCTTACCGCTCACAAGTGACAGATCGACGATTCAAAATGATATTCCGGTTGAGAAAAAAGTGGGAGGGAAGGATTTATGCTATAACACTGGTGATAGACGGTGGGGAAAGGAAGAAAGGGTGACCATTGGCCCAGACTGAGAGAATTTTACTTCCTGAACACACATGATTTTTACTTCCTGAACTTCTAGCGATTCTTTTTGGCAAGCATCATGGTCAGAAAGGTTTTAACTGCTGATGGGGCGGTGCCTGAAGGCTTCTTCACACTTTAAGAGAAATATTCAAAAAGAGTTTGTCAAAAAAAAATTCAAAAAGGGGCGGCAGACCAGCTTTAACTAGCAAAATGCCCCCCTTAAATCCGCTACTGCTTTAAAACTGTGATGTATAGAAGTAATGCATGCGGAGTTTAGAGGACGCCCGAGCAAGTCAAATCTAAAGCATATGGGCAAAAAACTAACCAATAAAAATATCTTCTTAGGAAAGTGGGGGGGGGGGGGGGGATGAAGAGGCCGACAAAAATTCAGGAGGGCTAAGGCCCCTTTGAAACGTCACTGCTTCCCAAGCCTCCTAGAACATTTGATAACTATTGTAAACGAGGAACAGCAACGTTTATCAAAATTAAATTGCTACCATGATTCTAGCGTTTTTCGTCGTAACCAAGGCGATAATGGGTAGGTTGCAAGGATTTAGCTCCAGAAAGCAGCCTTTGTTCAAGGTTGACAGAGAAGCAACTGTTAAAGACATTCATAAACTTTCATGCTGTGCAACGTTCACCTTTATAACATCAAAGAAGAGGGTGGGTCACAAAATTGTTCGATTATTTTGTGGTGGATTTTGTTTCAACTTTTCTCCAAAAACTTTACGGCCAATGCAAGACAAAATTTGGTCTCTTGGTTACGTGACTGTTCGCAGTTTATTACTTGCAGCACTGAGTTACGTTAATGCAGTTTTGCTTTTTACGTTTGCTGTTTAATTGTCCGTCCTGTTGTGAAATTTTCTTCTTTAATTATAAGGCAATCCTTATTAGGTAAGTATCTCTCAAATGATTTCTGTTTGTGACAAAGAAATTTTGGAAAGTATGGTGAATAGGGGTTTGCGGAATGACTTCATGTTGCCAGTTTGCGGAATAACGCAAATTTGCGAATTCTAAGAATTTCTGTTGAGGGTTCACAAAATTGAAATCTGCAACCTATCTGATTCTCGTCCGAAACAATAATAACATTGATTGATGAAATATATAGCCAGTGAGTAGTGAAAAAGTTATGACTAAAGAATGTAAAGTATTGGTAGCAAGATGTGAGTGGCGGTTGGATTGATAAAGCTGTAAGTACTTACTTAACGGGAGTCATGGAGGCAAACGCGAAGGCATTCGGCCTCGCTCGATAGCACGCATGATGCAACAGGCACAACACTTTATTCCCTTGCACACGAAACCAGACTAGCAGAGCTGTGTCAAGACACCGATTTTCGCTACAGCCTAAGCGAAGCATTCGATTTTTAAACTGCGGGTCGTGCATTGCATCTATAAACCACTGGATAACCCCTAAACATTGAAAAATAACATACCACTTGCTTTAAATGCCGCCTGAATCATTGCGAATTGTCCAACAACTGCCAAAGACATCTGTTGATATATGAAGTTATTTATGTCTCATGTCCACACATTGAAATTTTATATCACGCTTTTCAAAGACTTCGGTACCTGCCTCTAAGATCAACTGGTTGATGGCGTTTCAATAAGCATTCACGAGAAACCTGGCATGCTCCTTCGCAGCATAGCCTTCGCAGCATGCCTGTTGATAGCCCTAAATGGAAAGGCGGTATCAATGTAGCTGCTTGTAAGTAAAGTTGTTGAGCCTTAAGAGTTCCAGAAAGTCTCGCATTTCTTGCATTGCCAGGCCATTGCAGTTCAGGAAAGATGTTCAAATCTGTGAATTCTTTATGCACCCGTGATGTTGGCAACAGTTTGTCAAGCAATGAGGCTTTTTATAAACAATGGGAATCTAGGCCAAGAGGTCCCCTGGTATAGTTCGAGTTCATGATCACAACATCTGTTTGCAGATGGCCTACTTTGCATAGAAACATAATCACGTTGCTATTTGAAGTCAGGGCAGCTTCACATAATCTTATCTGATCATCAACTTTGCAGCCTGCTAGCCGGTGCCAATGGTTTGATTATCCTGTAATTCTTGAGGCTTTATAGCTATGTATGATTTAACTGTAGATTATTCTTGCGTTTTCCGCCAATAAATACATTTATTTTCCGCTGTAATTTAGAGTTGGGGCAATACATGCTCACTAAAAAACTTGGGCCGATAAGACTAATATACTTACATTAATACAACATTTACGGTATCATTGACTTCAATCTTCTTGAATATAGTTTTTTCAAAGAGGTTCTTCTGCAACGAAACTTGAAAAATTTACAACTTCAAAATTCAAGCAACAGTTTTTCTGTTTTTAGAGGAAAGACCTCTTTCAACAAAAAAATGTATTGTATTGAAACACACTCTAAACGGTGCTCTAGTAAAAACCCATACCAATTCAATAACGTTTATTAGGACATATTTGCGCTTATCTAAGTAAATCTTATCTAACGAACAGGCAGGTTTACATTAATGCAAATGATTTTGTCAATTGTAAATTCTGTTTAGTAATGAATCACTACTAGAGGTAAAAAAGCCAAGTCAGTACAGCTTAAAGAACTAAGTGTTGCACTGACATTGGTAGTGATTCACCAGCAACAAAAGCAACTTTGAGCTCAATTAGGTCCAACTCAACAATCCAAGCAACGATGAATTTTTCAAGGTAGCGTGTTTAATCTGGGTTATGATTCCTGGGTTCAAAGGGGTCATGTGATAAATAATCGTGATACTGCGGGCTGTTGGTCCATTTTTCGTTGTTTTGAAATCACAACAAAAAGTCACGTTAACCAGATTCTCTTTTCATGAGGTCAAATCATGTTCCTAAAAAATAGGCAGATAAAATTCGCTTTTGTCATTTGTGGCTGTTTATCATCCGTTTTTTTCCCTGTAAAATTACACAAATCAGCTGCAATATTCCCATTTTTGCAACATTGCATTCTCTGCAACATCTCAAAAAACATTTCTATGATTTCAAAACAACGAAAATTAGACCAACAGCCCGCAGCATCACGATCATTTATCACGATTTCCGAAAAACTTTTCCTCAGATTATCCTACGGACTATGCCAAAGTGTCGGGCTCATGCTCCAAGGGTTGAATGTGAAAAATGCTAAGCAAATAAAGGGTAAACATGAAAATTACCTGACAATTAGGCTCATATTTTAGTCTTATTGTTAGTTGAGCCATTTGAACGACTTGTCCTTTGTAACAACTTTCCCTATGCTTCATTAATTTGAATACTAATGATAAAACGATAATGCAAGTTATAATTATATTAAAAGCGAAAACTTTCATTTTCAAATCAACTGAAACTACAAGTCTCGCTATTGCATAGGTAAATTGTATCTTGCTAGCCTGGGCTTACCCAGAATTTATTGATAAAAAAGTTAATTCAGATCGCGAATGTATTAGTGAGTGGCTCTGGGTTGGTCAAAGCTCTGTTTCTTAAGCAAAATAGGTAGTAAGTGAGAACAGTAGCATCCTCATAGAGACTTGCTTCAAACCCTTTGGTGAGTTCTAGAACGTAAATAAAAATTTTCTTTGTTATGTGTAAATCAGGACAAGATTGATTACCGGTTGTTATGATAAAAAGGGGAAGAAAGCCTAGAGAGCCATAGGCACCGACTATTATTTTTCCCAGGGGGGCTCAAAATTTAAAAAAAATTAAAAAAAGTTGAAAGGTAGAGAAATTACCTGTCGCTTAATAATGTAATACAACATATGTAGTATGTATAATAACAAAACATAACATTTTAAAAAAGCAGATATAACATCATGGTCTTCATTATCATCAGTTCAATTCTTTGATCGATTTCAAACGAAATTCCCAGGGGGGCTGAGCCCCCCCCCCATAGCAATTCCCAGGGGGGGGCTCGAGCCCCCAAGCCCCCACGTAGTCGGCGCCTATGTAGAGAGCCCTTGGTCAAGGTACATCTTACATCAAGCAACAAAATCTGTTGATAAATTCAAAGATGATAGCGGGCAAATTGTTCTGTGTTTTTGACCGAATTCAGATTAATTTTGTTTGGCACGGTTCGATCAGCTCTCCGTGTAAACACAAGGCCTATCTGAACCTATTTGGGTACGGTTCCAGCTGGAATTCAACTGGTAGCCATGATTATGACAAATAGTAGCAAAATCCTGACGAATGGGTGAGCTGTGAGTCATAGCCGACGTTTAACGGTCGCAATATGCTCAAAGAAAGTAACAAAGGACGAAAACATTTATAATCTAAAGTCGTAAAACCGCGAAGATAGTTTTGCTCAGAAATGACAAATTACTAATCTAAAAATTATAAATTCAAAGATTGGTGAGGATATGAAACGGTAAGTATAAAAGTAGCATGAAATAAAGTGTCCCGTGAAATAAAGCATATTTTCTTATTAGTTAAGGTAACAGCACACTAAACCTATTGACATAGCTACCGAAGGACAATTAGAAGTGGCAATGACAAAGCATCGGGTTGAATCAAAGGGAATCAATGCAAACCATGGTGTTTTCGGATTTGAACGCCTGAGTAAGCTAAACAATTCCTTTATTTCCTCAAAACTTTCCTACAACTATTTTCTTAAAAGAGATGACAATTTCTGATCGGTAAAGGGCAGGGTGAATGCATTGACCAGATGGCTGGCATTCTAACTATAGCTTGGCACTGGTAAAATTAAATTAAAGACACACAAATCAAATATTTCTATCCTAAAGGGGGTTTTAAAACACTCAGACAGGACATGGCCACCAGGCCCTGTACCAGATCGTTATGGCAAAGAAGAGAACATAATAGATGCAACACTCGAATTATTTGAAGTCTAGATCTATATCAGCTCATTACTAATTGCTAAATGAAAATAATTTTAAATGCACTTTCAAGTTTCTAAAACTTCAAGACAAGTAAAGGATTGAAAAAAGGGCGCATATAAAAATTCAAGTTCTCCTGGAGTACAAAGTGATTTTGTCATACAACGGAAGTAAAAAAGATACGGTTGGAAAAGAAGCTAAACTTTGCAATAAATATACACTTAATTATTCACTTTGTGTTGAAGATCATGAAGCGAAAGCGTTAGTAATATCAATTTAGGGAGATATAAACGAAATTGAGAAGAAGAAGGGGCTAAGGGTGGATGCAAAGGCACTATTAACAAAGATTAGTGCCCAGGAAATGGAAAAATAGGTGACGAAGGCAGAACTGGGAGCGAGTTGACTATAGAGAGAAGTAGAGTGTTACTGATAATAGACTGAAGATTTTAAAGCATCATCTTCATTTTAATCTACTCTACGAGGAAAGCCTCTAATAGATTAAAGGGAGAGAGAAGGGAACAGCACTTCAGAAAGGAGAAAAGAAGAAAACGTTTGGAGAGAGAAATGAGAGTTATGGTACATCTATTCAATATAATGTACGTGCAAAGTCTTTTATAGCTTTATAATAATTCAGCAGCTTATGTTTTCCATTGTTTCCACTTCAGGCAGAAAGTTTAAAAAGTTCTGAGAACAGTTGAACATGCGAACAAAAGTGCCAAGCGTAACGTACGTCTAGTGTAAATTAAGTCAAATGTTATAAATTCTTGATTATTTTGAAACAATGAGTTAAATCTATGTACATAATTTTAAAATGATTTTATTGCATTACATTGGCTAAGATTGTTGGCTATGAAATAGCTAACGGTCTATCTGCATTTGCGAATTATGTATCCGTATAGTCTTCGATTAGAACTTGAAGTTCAGAAAACAGTTGGCTAAAAGAAGGACGTTGCTCTGGATCCTAAAACAAAAATAAAAGCCTTTTTGAACTGAGACTATTTTAACAGGGATATGAATACAAAACGAATCAAATGGCTTGAAAAGACGGAATATATTCAAAAACTGTATTTTGATCTAGGGAATATGGTAAGAATTTCGCACGGTCAGATGTCTATAATAACAATTCATTTATTTTGCACTACAAAACAACTTGTTCAGAAATAAATCTGACAAGGATCATCAATATGAAAGGTCCACTGTTTGAAACATTACAAGTTAACAGCAACTAGGATAATGAAATTTGTAATCAAATGATAGGGAGCTCGCATGAGCGTGAGAGAAAAGTACAGCAACGTTTGTTTCATGTTTGCAAAATCACTTTCCCAACGAAATCGACTGATTATGAAGGGCCGCTGGATTTGCTATGCAATTCAACAACGAAACATCTCTACGTTGTATGAGAAAAAGTAACCATCGAGGCTGAAGCGACCTAGATATCGGACAAGCTTTTCACTTAACTTGGAATCTTCTAAAAGAAATTGTGAATAGGACGTTGGCCAGCCACTTACTGCCAATCATACGCTTTTCTTACAACCCTCTGGTGTTCTTTAGCCCCCAACTGGCTATCTATTTTGTCAACTTTTGGTAATTTTCCAACGTGGCTTGCTACAGTATGTCTTTGAAGGAAACAAAGTACATACATAAAAATAGAGACTAATTCATTAGAAACTCGATGGCACAAACCATGGTCACTACCCAACAAAAAGACAAGAAGACTCGCAAACGAACTTACAGCTTCCCAACATCGCGTAACAATATCATATACATAAAGCGGGCATTTTGCAGGCCTATCCATTCTGTATCCCATCATGATCTACGGATGAAAGTTAAGATTTGTACAGCTTAGAATGGCATATCTCTAAAACTTGCTACTTAAACTACAGCGAACTCTTCGATAACTCTTAATCTTATACATAGTTAGAAGCTGAGTGAAAAATATTTTTCTTATTGTATGGTTGATATGGAGAAGCCATGGAGTTGCTATGGTAACGGTGCAGAGATTCTATGGAGATGCTAATGACATTTATTAACACAAGAGTAAATCACAAGTACAACCCGACGCAAGAAAGTACGACGTGATGACGTGAAAGACAACTGAAGAAGAATCTGGATACCAGTTTTGACATTCCATACAATAAAACAGGCTTTAGGCCAACCAGTTTGACCAATACGAGTTAAACTAGATGAATAGCTGATGTTTCGAAATTATAAAATAATGAAACTTAAGGGTCATTGAATTACCCAACATGGCGAATACCATTAAAACATATGGCTGAATCACTTTCTTGAAATCAAACCTCGATGCAATAATTGCCTATCACGTATCATACCCTAGGAACAACTAAAAATCGATTTTCTGCATTCAATGCAAATCACTAGATGATTGCCAAAGGAAAAAAAGTCGATTAAGATTCTCAAATAACAAAGTACTTATGACATCTTTGTCTCATGCATCAATGCAGAGATCAGAAGAAGAAAAGTACCTTATAAAAAACTCACATCTTCAGCAACTTGTATGTTTTGCCTTCCGGGGTAAGGGGTTTTACCGCCTGAAAACACTTCCCAGCATAATATCCCTAAATCGAACATTTAGATGAAGAGATTTACGAACAAAGCATTCCAGCAAGGGAAACGAGTAAAGCACCAACTTTGGAGACTACCAGAAAATCACAATCTAATATATATACTATCAGCATTTTAACACAAAGATGAAACTGATCAAAACTCTCGACAATGTCTAAAAACTTGAGTACGTTTTCAAATGCTTGAAATAAAAAGACACTTGGACTAGAATAAGCGCTTGAATTATCAGGCGTAAAGTTTCTTGTGATTGATTTTGACTATCAGCTTTAATAAATATCAATTCATACCATAGGCCCAGACATCTGATTTGCTGCTAAAGCGAGTGTAATGAATAACCTCAGGAGCTGCCCACTTGATAGGAAACTTTGTTCCTTCCGATGCAGTGTACTCGTCGTCTGTAACGTGTCTGAATAAGAAACAGATTGTTAGCATGTGTAAAATATTGACTCTGATAAACCCAATAGTCGAGATAAGCCCAGCTTACTGAAAACAAATACTACGTTCAGCGAGGTATTTGGCACTGAAGGCTTTTCTGAACACCACTAGTCAAGTGGCATAAATCTACATATTTCTACAACAACAACAACGCAGGAATTTTGCTTAAAAGTATCATAGACATCTATCTGCCATGTCAGGCCTACCTCGCTAAGCCAAAATCAGCGACTTTGATGATGTTTCGTTCACCGACCAAACAATTTCTTGCAGCCTGAGCATGAATGACAATAAAATTGGACAATAAAGTATGAATAATAAAATTAATTTTACATATTGCAAAAATTACTGCATAATGACAGTTCATAATGACAGTAAACTGCGATAACGTTTCAAAACTAAAAAGCTGTTTCTACAAACTAAGTACAGGACAAGTACAGGAGAAAACCACTTCGCCCAACATCAAAAAGAAAAATAGTTTGCCTCAGGAAAAGGTGTTTTAAATTTTGAGTCAAAAATCTTCGCCCAGTTTCCCGCCATCGTAAATTACTTGAAAGCTAATAGTAAGTCAGTTAAAATTCTACTTTTATGAAAGAGGGTCGCTAAACAATTCCTAAGAATTTAAGCATCGTGCCTTTGATAGACATGTTGACCATCAATGAAAACCTTACATAAATTCAATGGTTCAAGTAGAAATCAAAACACTATTAAATAGTGGCTTTAAAATATAAACTGTACCAAATCTCTATGAATAAATTGTTGTTCTTCAAGATACTCCATCGCACATACAACTTGGAAAATGATATTCAACAACAAGTTCGCTTGCTCCAGCAGCATTCGATTGTTCCGCATATAATCCAGCAGAGATCCTGAAAATAGGCCAATCGTAATTTCCTTATCAATTGGTGTGGCATCCATTACGAAAGCATTCTAGACGCTAACATTGCTGATGAGTCGCTAATTGTGTATTCTGCTGAACATGTTGTTATACGCCGTACTATGTACAGCAACAACATCCTTGTCAAAAAAATTTGCAGAATCTTACAACGCAACTAGAAATAACAACCCTAAACAAAGCCGTGTATTAGAAATGGAAGAACTCACATTGAAAAGAGAATAATTCAACTAAAAAAAATGTGTGGTATGGGGGGAGGGGGGCAGAAAAGGCTCCTTCACAGAAACATACTTTTCCACAGAAGACATGCACTCACAAGACAACACTAAGAGATAAACCACTAACCATTTGTCATCAGTTCTGTCACGATACATACAGGTCTGTCTTTGCTGCATACGCCAAAGAGCTTCACTAGGTTTTTATGGTAGAATTTCCTGGAAATAGATAAATGAAACAGTTCTGTTGGGAGATGCAGAGACGCTAAGACACTGACACGTAGCTTTCGTCGATGAATGCATGGATCAAATTTAAAATAAAAGAGCTGATACAAACAAAATGCCATTCCATGAACGTTGCTTTAATCAGTGGGTACCAATGTGGAGACGTCGAGTCATATATAACCGAAGTGACACTTCATTTGTACGGCAGTTTCCATAAGACGAAAAGGGTGCCAATGTGTATGGAAATCAGAGCATCAAACGTTCATGCACTTCTGTCCTGAGGCAATGAAAGATTTAATGATTTATTCGGCCAATGATGGAGCAGTACTATAAAAAACATACGACATCACTTTGGCTTCTTCAATGAAGTCGTCTTCAGACATGGTGCCTTCCTTCATCATCTTAATGGCGATTCGGTGAATGCCTTTCCAAACACCATCATAGACGGTCTGCCAAACGAAATAGAGACAGTTGAAGCGAGTCAACGAGATTTGACGCATGTTTGTACGACACTTGTAGGCTATTATATTGTGAACCTTAATAAAGGGAGCAATCCTTAGAGCATACTCCACTTCAAGATACACGGAGATGAATATAAACTAAACAAACAAAAAATAAGTACAATACATCAAATTCGATGATAAGCTGGAACAGTAACTTGATGAACATAATTGTTCGTATCATAACAGTTCTAGCTTTGTTACTATAATGCGAGACCTTGAAGGGACCTGTCAAAACCTTGCTTTGAGGCTTCTTCTACTGTGTATTAAAACTGTCATCATATTGTCAGCGATAATATGCAAGTGCAATGTTATCGCTGTAATATTTGAAATATTAGTGGAATTTTAACAATCTTTGTAATATTAGTGGAATTTTAACAAGGTTATGATTATGAAAAGGGCCTTACCCCAAACTGTCCAGCACCAAGCTGCCTGCCAAAACTTATCTCCTCGCGGGCGATCTCAAAAATATCTAGCATAAAAATCGTTCAAATTTTTGCAAAGACTATTAACAATCGTCTAGCTATGGATGAATAACATACTTTGTGAATTAAAGAAATTAGAAAACAAACTGCTACTGGACTACCAACAAGTGACAACTAAAAAAAACACTACAAGCATCAAAGTAAATTATATCCTAGCTGAAATGACAGTTGTGAAGAGGTATGGCAGATAATTCTCTGATTGAGTGCAGTTTCAAGAGCAATAAAAATATGAAACTTGACGTAAGCAGATCACGACAAGAAATAGGCCCGATAGGCAAATAGACTCACTATGGCCGAGGACTGGTGTTGGTGGTCCACTGCTCTGGTTCACAAACGGGAATCGAAGTCTTGTTACTAGACCTAGCAGAAGGAAGAGGCAAATAGATACATCGAATGTAGCATGACCAGTTTCTGTCAATATTTGTCAAACATGTGTTGGTATAAGTGGTCCGGACAATGCTTGATGACCGTTTACTAGTTATTGCTCCTAAATAAATCCTTTGTAAGATTTGTTTTGTATGGTCAATAGAAGAGAAACAATTTCAATAACATCACTTTATTTACTTTTAAAAACGTCTACCAAAATCACACTTTCTTCGCAGTGTTATAGAAAAGGTGCATGTTTATACTTGCCTAATACTGAACACAAAATAAATGTGAAGTAAATATACTTGCGCAGTATAAATGAACCCTGAAGAGATGACTTGCTAAAAGACGAACCTGCACAGTTGAGTTTGTGGTACTCCACCAACTTGATGATATTTTCAAAGGCATGTCTCGGCGATACGCAGTACTTGCCATCTTCAGTTAACTTTATGTGGTAATGCTTGACGTCACCCTGGAAACTATTAAGATGCATACCTTTTAGAGGAACATATTGTCAATACTATCAATAGTCTAAAAAAACATCCTTAAACCCTTCGCATTTCATCGTAAGTTTCAACGTAGATGTTGAAGTTACCAAAACCAACTGCAATTGATGTAGCAAAACGTCTAACAAAACCTAAAAATTGTACCTCAGCGAAAGTGTGTACATGCCCGGGCGACTTGAGTTTTTGACAAGAAATACTCCGTCCTTTCCCTAGATGAAAGATATTAGTCATGGTCATTTAACAGTTGCATATTGTATATAAAATTACAAGCTAAACTTGCATTGAAGACTGCAAAAGAGGCTGCTATGAATACAGTTTACATTAATGTTGATCTCGTGTTTGAACGCTGTGGCAACCAATAACAAATTTGAAGACTAGATCCAGCTTTGAGCTGCCAAAATGCCTCAATCATTACTTAGTACTGAGCTCCTACCTCTTGTTTCAGGAGGTCTTCAGTCTCCTGCCTTGAAAGGTCACCATGAAACCACCTGAAGAGAGAACTGCACTTAAACTTTGTATAGTGAATATAGCTGGCATGCAAGGTTATCTATAGACCTAATGAAGAACTAATTGCCATTTGAGACAAAGTACATGAAACCATATTTGCAAGTAACCTTCTTACAAGCACCAGCACATAACAGGGTAGCAACTTGGAGTCTTTCAGGTCAATACTTCACAAGTCTGTCCATAGATCTCTTAGTTCTGTGAAAATTGGTGCTTTACATGACAATTTTGAAAAGTTCTCACAAAACCCCAATCCCAATTGAGACAATTGAACCTTTTTGGAACACTAGATGATCACATGATGGCAGCTAAACTGTGAAAATATACTTGCCTCTGACCTTCCAGGCCAATTTCCAGTCGAACATAGTTACTTGGGATGAATCCTTCATTCCTGTAAAGTAGCCATTTCAAAACATTATTAATGACAATGAGTGACTTTACCTTGAAAAAGCTCTATTAACTGATCATTTGTGTAAAAATTGTGATAGAAGCAAGATGGAAATCTTTGAAGATGATAATTAAGAGGAATTTTTCATTGATGAAATTAAATCTAGCAAGAATTCTATAAAAGAGCAAAGTTTTATTTTCAGTGTAACAAATATATAATTAAAAGAAACTTTAAATCTACAGAGGGCAGTAAGATAATCAACAAAAGTGTACATTATCCCACCTACCCCATAGCATCCCTGGCCATCCACCAATGTGGTTGTGTTTTATCTAAGATTGTATACTCAATATCCTGGAATTATAAGAGTAAATTTTTCATAAGCTAAAAAATGCAGCTCAAATAGACCATAATATAGCAAATATTCTGAAATCTTCCTACTAAAATTGGGAAAACATTTGAATAAACTGAAAACCTTTGTTGAATAGACCTTTTTAGAAACTCCTTCTTTCCTGTAATTCCTGATTATTTTTTAGAAATTCATGAGCATTTTTAGAAATTTAACTGCTTTGTTTTTTATGCTAGTTTGGAATTAATACCGACTATCAACCTCAGAAACCTAAAATCATTATTGGCACATTCTAGTCCAACTCTCAGGATTTGCAAACCACATTTATTCTGGTAATTTCAAGTGAATATGTACTATTCCTAACAGTGTTGTTTGTCAACTTGAAACTCTCCACAGTGGCTGCTTTGATTGTGAACAAGCTAGTTTCATTACTTGTGTTTATTTGTGTTTCTGTATATATTTTGATTCAAATGTACTGGTAAAGCCATGGTAAACTGGGGGTTTTAGCTGCCACTTGAGGTTAAAAAATAAACTTTAATCAAACAGATTAAAATTACCTTGGTAAGTGAAAGGTCCCCTGGCTGCAATGCCTTGAAGTCAAAAACTGCAATAACTTTGAGGGCTTTACTTTCATTGCTAGCATTTTCACTTTTCTTCTCTCCCTTGAATACAAAATTTTGATGAAGACTGAGAAAGTATACAATCTCCTGGCAAAATGCACACTTTTGTAAACTTCGAAAAGCATCCCATTGAAACATTTTCCTTGCTATAAATTCTTACACTCAACATAATCACATTTGGTATGGAATTAGGATCTCGAAGTCTAAAGAAAAATGATCAAGTGCTTATATGCCACACCTAATAAAGCGTCATTTCAATTCAGTCAAGCTTGCATTTTCCAAAAAATACAACAAATTTTTAATAAACGCAATATATCAATTTAAAAAACAATGCTTGTTTAACAGTTTCCCATTTATACATAATACTGAGAACATAAATATTACCCCAGTCCCACATCAAAAATGCAAAGATAGCCTCTCATAGACATAGTATATTTGTTCTTCAGACTGATGTCAGTATCAACTGCTGAATGGTAGCAAATGAAGTTAAACATACCGGTACTGGAGGGAGTGGCAAATCAGGGCGTTTGGGTTTCTCAGCACCTGCGACTAAACAGTGGATATGATTTACTCTAAAATATTACATCTCAGTAATTAATATGATAACCACATTTAGCAACAGTAACATGCAAAATGTCAATCAAGCATACCAAAGCTTCAAAATTTTTACACCAAATGGATTGGTAACTGGAAAATTGGCAATTATCACAAACCTTCATTAGGAACATATGCATTTGTTGCAAAATGGGTTTTCTTGCAGCCTTGTGAATTTTTACAGCCCTTACAACATGTCCAGCTACCATTAACATAGATTCCAGAATGAAAGTTTTCCAAAAGAAGACGGTTTTGCTGTGAAATCTCTGCAAAAATCAGAAATGGAATTACATCTAACAACTCAGTCATTAGAAAAAAATTTAGTACATCCACTAGTTGAGTGGTTCTGGTATTAAAAGTAAGCCAAGGTTGTTAGCAAATTCTCCTTCATATTAAATTTAGCAGTCAGCAAACAATTGAGAAAACTCACAAAACCTTGTTAAAAGGGGTATCAAGGTTATAAACATGTATGCATAGTTTTACTGTTGAGTTTCACATTAAAAAACATGTCTCAAGCAAATATTCAAAATCTCAATGTTAAAAAGCTGAACCATTAAAGTGCACAGCAGTGCAAACATTTGTCAAAGTAAAACTGTAACAAATCACATTGTGATCACATTTCTATTTGTGCCACGATATTAAGGCAAGCCTTACTGAAAAATAAAGTCAAGAAATAAACTGTTTATTACTTTCAACGAAAGTGATCCAGGCTTAGATTCAAACAATATTTTTGTGAATTAGATTTCACCCAAATTACTCTAGATTTCTGGTGGATTTAACTCCAGACTCTAACAAATGACAGTTAAAAAAAGTTTGTTTAGTTTACCATATCGCAGAGCAATAACCCATTCATTTCTCTCTTCATTACTATTTGCAATAACATACAGTGTTAAGTTGTCGTGTTGTACCTACATAAGGAAACATTGTTTTCATCAAACACAGAAATATACTATTAAATTGGTTTCTAACTAAACAGATAAATACTTATAACATTAAAAAACATAAAGTTGGTTTTGAATGCCCTTTGTATAAGATATTTCAATTAGCAAAGCCATATAACCAAAATACTCATTGTTTTTTAAGGAAAGCATCATGCTTTTGATACAATGAAGGTATTTTTGGCGAATAAGCAAAAAGATCAATATCTCTGATCATCTTTATGGGCACACTTTGGTGTGCTTGTAATACTTTTTCTTACTAAATAAACAAGAAATCAGTTATTGACAGACAGCAAACATAAATTTAGATCTCCATAGCATTAAGATTTCTATTGACCACTAAAAATAACTCTGTCATTTGGGCAGTTTGAGGGGGAAATGCTCACTAAAAGCTGGCAAATTGGCAATGGCAAAATTATTCTAGTATGATAAAATTAGAATGTCAAAACCAGAAATTAACAAACTTTAAAAAGCCACCTACAATCCATTACCCAGCAATACCGTCAATGAATATATGCTATTTAAACAATTTGCTTTCTGTATGCATGTCAAAGCTTTGACAAGGGTTGAATGCCTCAAGGGAAAAGAGAAAAAATACCTGAAAACAAAACTTGCGGTCCAAGGCAACATCATCTACATTTTCTACAACTTTTATCTTTGACAGTGCAATGGTTCCTTTTTGTTTTCCTCTTTTCTATAAAAGAGAGTACTGGTTACTGTAATTTCAACATACTTTCATGAACTGATTTATATAAAGGTGCTACAAACAATACAAATTTAAGCCTTCCTGGTATGTGGTGATGAGGTTTAGTGGCAATGAATATGAAGAATACCAGCTTAGTCAAAATTAATGCCCTAGTTCTCTTGCATACCCAAGATAGATGAAGTATCTGGAAGGAAAAAAGACAATTCGAAGAATAGTCACTAACCCCAGTTGATTTTCTAATAAATTCACTACACTGAATGCAAGCAACCTTAGTTCTATTATCAAGGATATCAAATGATCTCTCTGCAGACAATAGCAAACTACAATGTCCATTGTTTTATTCTATAAGGAAATTGGAAATTCAGACTCAAAAGTGCATAAGCACCATTAAATTAAATGCAAAGAAATGTAAATCCTAGTCCAGAACTGCATATTACCTCTTCTGTTCCATCGTAGTAAGACAGTTCTTCTGGAGTCAAAATGAACAGCCTAGATTTGTAGTTGTACGTTGTAAGGTACTTGCTTTTGCCCTGGGATCTTTTAGTGAGAATGCCTTGCCTCAGTATCTGCTGATTACTTGGACTAAAATACATCACCGAAAATAAACCAAAATTGAATAATCAGCACCTCCTTTTTACAAAAAATTAAACCAAGTCGCGTTCATCATCCAGGGCTGAATGGCTTCATATGACTAATAATTCTTCCGAAACTCAGGTCACTTCATTTCCTTCCTTGAGCGGAAGAGAGGCGATGGCCTAACCCTTTACCATGAACGTGGGCTATAAACTTTATGACCTGAGCTGCATCTATTCAGATTACTCAGGGAGAGTATCGTCGAATGCTTTCCTTTTTGCTTTTAAATAGACGACTTGCAGCTTGCAAACTGTTTCATGAAAGCAGGCTACACTTCCAGCATCCACCAGCAGAGACTCTTCTGTCATATGCGAAGGAGGAGCGGCGTTAACGAATTTGTCTGTCGGTTCACTTCTAGCTACCTTGCCCCGCCGCGAAAACCGACGTGAGCTTCTCTTCGTAAACAACTACTAATGCTTTTTACTCGTTAAATTGTCAAATGACATGAGTTGTAATGTCCTGCTCACGCTTCCCTGTTTTCCCATTAAGAAATTTCCTAGTTTCGCTTTGCCACTCCTCCGCTGCTAGTACGTATAATGTGATAAACTGTGCAAAACACGCAACTTTCCACACTTTTCAATTTGATACTTTTCATTTTTTCATTAGTTACGATACACTTGGTTTGTCTGTTCACTAGAAAATTGTTTCATAAAAAAGAGCTTTCTTACTTTAACATATCTTTCCCAATTGATTAAAACAGAAAGGGAAAAGGGAGTTGATTAACCAATTGATTAAGCAAAAAGGGAATCACAATACATATTTCACAAGTTTTTTGGGAATGAAGGGAAACTTAAAGTACCTCTTTCACAATAAAGCAACATTGTCTGTTCTTTCGATCATGCTGCTGATCCAGAAAACATTTACAAAACAAAACAGTTTTGCTATCATATAATCCAAAGTCGTTTTGGTTTCATTGGTCTCTTGTTCTTTTTGACTGCCACCAAGCTTTTGTCTTTTCTAACATTGATAACGAATTTCCGGATTTGGCAGAAATATCACCTGCTGTCGAAATGCTTAAAGGACCCTCGAAAAAGGTTGAAAGTCGGTAAATAGAGATAGTGTATCAGAATGCCAATTAGAAGGGTTTATGGCTTCTAAAATTTTAAAAGTACCCGTGTTTGCATAAAAAGGTGGATCTGAAATTTCTCCGAGAAGAAAATATTCCTTTTCGAGCCCATCAAATGACATCTCTAAGTTTACTGGCCAGGTCTGGGGGCGACTGCTCCTTGCCTTGGGTATAGTCTTATGGAGATCACTCTTACAATCGCACCCTCTAAATTATGGGAATTATAAAGGCACTATCAGCGTAAAACCTGAACAATCCCGAAATATGTATCGACATTGAATAGGTAGGCCGATGTCTCCTGAGGAAAACCAACCGTTCTGGCACTTTTACTGGTGCTGGCATATTGTGAATTTCTGGCAACCAGTAAACGCCCAACATCAAACATTTATTGGGTACTATTCAAAGTGATTCCAAATGGACACCAAAAATGTTCATGAAGCACTTATTCATGCCCTACAGTTACATGGGCTTCGTCAAGAATGTTTAAACTTCATTCCCAGCTTGCGGCAAGGTCGTATGAGCTGTTTTACTTCTAAAACAACCACTTTGACAATTAAAGCAAAGTATAAAATTTCCCAAACTGGATATAAACAAAAGCATTATCATTAAGAGAGTCTTTGCCATAAACAAGTAAATAAAGATAAGCCTCTGTAATGCGACTTTGGACTATAATGAAAGAAACGCAGAAACTACAAAATACCTCAGGCAGTGGCTGTTTTGTCAGGTTATAGCCGATGCACAGAACGCCCTAGTTGTGACATTGGTTTAAATTTTGCTTACGGATCTTGTGAGATTTATCGGTTGAAACAAATTGGAACATCACATATTGAAAATTTTCACATACTGAACAATTCTCTTGGTATAAAAGTAAATATTAACAAAAGATTATTCACCATTTTATATCGGTACCAACATTCTTTCAACTAAAGCCTGACACAAAGGCTGGTAAAACGTATTCATTTCATTAGCAGGCAAACAATGGGTAGAAATCACTGACAGCTAATCAATGAGAAAGATTGCTGACGCTCACATAGAATCTAAAAGTTTACAGTTCCGGCAACAACAACCAAATGTTTCGGGTTTACCGTAAACAACGAGAAAGTTTGACTTTGCCATAACAATCCTGCTTCAATTTCTTTTCCTTTACCAGTTCGTCAAAGCCAAAATATTTCAGCAAATTACCCATTAGGAATGGAGTAGCCTGCAAAGACAAAAAGTAAAAACCAGTCCTTCTCGAAATCTTGGGTTCGGCATCAAAGCCTAAGTTTGAGTTGGAAATATATAATTTGCTTCTCGGTATAATGGATACACTTGTGGTGGAGAGAGAATACTTTGCTCTATCAAATTCTAGAAATAACAATTTCAGGAGGGTGAATTCATTGAAATCAAATGCAAAGAAACAAAAGCAGATAATGTTTAAAACACGAACTGTCAATGCAGTTGCCAAATGAAAGAAATAATGGTATACAATGCTACACATCTTTTCACGTTGACGCATTTTCATTCCAATGCTCCACTTTCACTTTGATGGGCAATCAGAAATATATTTAAGTAGCAATTTCGATAGATTCTCAAATACCATTGAGAGATCAAAAGCAAAGCTTGTGAATCGAGGAGAGGTGACGATGGGACTGTTGAGAGTGAGTTTGGCGGAAGTGCATGAATCAGGTAGAATTACTTAATTAAGGCATGCATGCTCTTTTAAGCGTGTATCGATCAATAAGCATTTCGAACATTTTATAATGAAGGATATTATATGGCAGACGTCAGTAATCACCAAAAAAGGCGAGATACCACGTACATTCTTCATATAATCGCAAAATAATCGCATATAAAACTAGCTAAATACCTGTAAAGAAGGGCATTTCCAGCATCATTGCCAATAGCCAAGTAGCCGCTCAATGTTGAAAACGTCAAAGACTGTATGTAACCAAAGGAGCTTTTTCTAGCTGGCCAATTTGCGAAAACGGTCAATGATGGTACATGAAGCTGCAAAATCAATGTACGATTATTACAATTGACAAAACTTCAATTTGATGTTGGATGAATACGCAGGACATGAAGAATCTGCGAATCTGCGAAATGTTTGGCATGTTGAGAAGTCATGCCACGTTCCGCATCTTCGTGGGAAGGTTCAATGAGGTGCACTTAGATAAGGATACTAAACGAGACACGCCTAATGTTGATTGCTCAGCAAAAATTTCAAACAAAAAACATACCAGTTTCAATGAGTCCTTCACTGCTCTTGAAGAGATGGCAAGAATTTCGCTATATGGAAAAATGTAAATTGATCACTTAGGCATACACCTAGCTGAATTTTGACAAAAATTTCTGTTTTGGGGAATGCAAGTAGCTACAAAGTTTACACACATTCCTTCTCTTTTTGAGGGTCAGAGCCATTCGCGGACACGAAACCCTTTTAATGCTCACTCAAAGACAACGTTTCGCAGTCTTCTCGTAGATTATTAACTGCATATTAATTAATACATAACGTACCTTGTTGGATTAAACTTCACGATGTCAATTGAGGTGGTCAGGTTCATTACTGTCTTTATTGGCTTTGGGTTTCGACTTGAGAGACACTCGTCATTGTAGATGTTGACAACCCCGCTGTTTGACCTGTCGATTTGCAATTAGAAAACAAATCAAGCTTTCAAATGGTGGGCCTAGAAATGCCACTGAAGAATTGTCAAAAGGGTAAACAGACGCTCACTTTGTTTTCAAAGCTCAAAATTGGAAAACTTGATGACTTGATAACGATGATGACAATGTATACTAATGCTTGCTTATGAGTGCCTTACCCTCCCACGAAAGGCACGTTTTAGCTTTGAGGAACACTTTATGTGCTTTCCGTTACAAAAGAGAAGAAAGAAGAAGCGAAAAAGACAATTACCCGCAAGCAATGTATCCCCCATCTTTTGACGTGTCAATGCATGTTCCTGTGAGACATCCCTCGTCGCGAAAACGATGTTTGCACCTTTTTGTTTTCATGTCCCAAACGTAAACCTCCCCATCTCCTGCAAATAGTTGTGCGAAGCTTGATTTAGGTAGAGACATTGGTGAAAGACCAGAGAGAATCCGAGGTTGATGAGCAGCGAGTTCAATACTCGCGATTCTTCGGCCTTACTCGCGCAATCAGTGCTCTTAAACATAGCCAGGTTACAGTCATGTGTCTGCATTGTCTTGCTTGTCAATTGGATTGGAGAGAAGAAAACACTAATGATCTAAATTGCATCACAAATTGAAAATACGTTGCATGGCGTTGTACATTAATGCAATTTGAAAAGTTGTATGTGGATAATTGGGTACAAACCTCCAAAAGTGTACAAGATTGAGCCGTCTGACGAAAAAGCGGCACACAGTACGGTTCCGTTCATTTTTAAGGAGCGTATAAGTTGGAGGGTCTAGAATATAAAAAATGTCCAAGCTTAGTTAGAAATATGAGAGCAAAAGTAGCATGATATGAAAAGCAAACATGACTAGAATGAACGGAAAGAATTTCTATACTGAGAAGGAGCTTTCAATATAAGCATGGCAAAAAACTGATCCAGTTGCAACAAAACAATAATCCCAAGAAGCTTGTCTTGCATTATCATTCACAAGTTTATATCGACAAACGAATACA
The DNA here is from genome assembly GCA_003864495.1 of Nemopilema nomurai. Lineage (NCBI taxonomy): Eukaryota > Metazoa > Cnidaria > Scyphozoa > Rhizostomeae > Rhizostomatidae > Nemopilema > Nemopilema nomurai. The sequence goes on from ML133420.1 coordinate 1,122,312, forward strand.
AAGTAAATACAGGTCATTAACAACAAATACACACAACTCTGTCAGACCTTCAATGAAACCAGGTGTATATATCCACTGCTAGCCAAAAACGCCATACAGGAACTGTCGGGAGACACAACAAACTTGTCTAAATATTTATCTGTAGTCCCTGAAAGTTTGAAAGAGCAAACAGATATAATGAGTATACATTTTGTCTTAAATAATATTTAAGGTGTTTCTTGATAAAAGATTAAACATCAAAAATACATTCAAAATGTGGGCAAAAATTTGGCTAGAAGTAGTTAGAGAGATAAATAATTTGCAAAATTGATAAATTTTGGCCGTCTGAGTTTTTAGAATTTAATGAGTAACTTCACTTGGGCTTAGTTTTATTGCCAATATTTACAAATCTACCTGACAACATCAAACAGCAATTGAGCCACACAATTAAATGGCTCGCAGAGAGATTTAGGCTGGCAATTCTTTGGGAAAATTATCCCAATAAAAGCACACCAAACTACCTTTTATTTCAAGTATTTTCTTTACTTCAGCTGTGACTAAATCAAACACATAAAAATTTTTTCTCTTTGACGACATTATTATCTTTTGTCCGTCTGGAGTGAAATGCGCTGTGTAGATGGGGAAGGAGTCCACAAAAACACTTTGGATGCATGGGTTTCTTTCACAATCAATCTGCCAAAAAAAATTTTTCTCAAACAGAGTAAGAATATTTCACACCAAATTGTAAAAATCAACCACTCAAGCAATGTGCTAGGTATGGTACATCAGAAATGGACTAACTTCAGAAAATTAAAAAAATACAACCTTCATTTGAATTTGAAATTTCAGCATAGTACAGGAAAACAAAAGGAAATAAATTTACCTGAAACAAGCTGAGTGTCTTGTTTAAGCCTGCAGTAAGCACAACTTTTGTGGAGGGGTGAAATTCTAAGCATTTGATTGAGGCACTACTGTGCTTGGAAAAGTTTACATCTCTAATCTTTTTTACTGATATTGTTGTTTGTGGTAGGCTTTGTGACCTTCCTAGGTGGGTCCTTGTGCTTTTAAAAAAATCATCTGAAAAGTAAATGTGCATGTGAGTTAGAAAGTAATGTTTCACAATATTCTAAAGTGAAATAGAATATTCTGAAGTGAACTGATTTCCATTCAATTTCAGAATAATCTCTGCAACTGGACAACTCAAAAATGTTTATCAAGGTGCTGTCAAGCAGAAGTAGTAGAAGCAATGCTGGCAACGGCTTTAGAAATTCAGTTGCAGATGAGCAGATATATGAGATGCAACAAAAATTTTCATAGTATAGGATAACAGATAAAAAAATAAGTCAATAATGTTACTAACCTTCATCATCACTATCAACATTTTCCTCTCTAGCTTTTGCCCATTCTGGAGAGCCAACCAATTTTTCATATCTTTTAATAGAAAAAGAAGATTATATTATCAAGTCTGTCGTGCTTGGTGAAGCAAATGCAGAGCTGCATGTATATATTTTTATAAAATATCTATTAGCCAGAAACGCACATTTGAGACATGAAATAGTTTAAAGGGGAATAAAAAGAACACATTAGGATACAAATTGCAGGATCACTGTTTCTAAAGTTGATTAAAGCGTTCTATGTGCATAGAAATATAACACACACAAAGTCATACAGAAGCTTCGCACATAACAAAACAAGTTATATAATACAATAGATATAAAATATATAGCGAATTGTTTAATATTACTTACTGTGACCTAAGTCTTTTTTCATATTCCTCACCATCAATGTTAAAATCCCTTTTTGATTTTCTCAACTTCCTTAATCTTTTTTCATGCTTGATGTCAATGCTGTAATCAAAATTTAGTTGCAAAAATTCAAAATACTATAGTTATTATAATTATCAAAAAAATAAAAACCATACTTTAAAGAATCTCACATAAGGGAGAAGGCCACAATGCTATCAAAGCAAAATGTTTGGCCCTCCATATTTAATACAAAAGAGTCCTAATAGGCCTAAGATAAAACCTTGTACAATATCTCTATGAGAACTAAAACCAGTTAAAGACTATAGGTGCCTCTCAAAAGATTTCTTGATTTATCAGGATTTTATCATTAGAATTAAGGGGAAAAAAGTAGGAGACTTGAACTTCACAATAACGTGATAATCTTACAGTAGGACTCATAGCATTAATCATAAAGCTTTGGCAAAGATTTATGCTATATCTTTAGCTATAGGCATAAAATGGCCTTTAGCTAGGTCTGTCACAAACTGTTTGCCTGTGTCAAATACAAAAGCATTAATATTTTCACAACATGAACAAAATTCATTGGTCATACTACCAAAGAAACTATTTTGTCTATTTTGGGAGCAAGGGCATTCTTGAAGTTTATATTTAATGTCAAATATAAGATTTGATGTGAATGAGATTAGGTAAGATCATCTTGCCTATAATTTTGGAAAACAAATTGACTTTGCTTGCAATAACATGTCATCAGGTTTTTGGCATAACTGTACTATATTATTGTAATCAAATGGTAGTTTTTAATAAGTAATTAATGGTAAGTTTGATTTGATACCTTATTGGTCTTCTTTTCGTCCTTATCTTCACTTTGGATTGATAAACATATGCTTGGCTAATGTAGTAAGTGAAAAAAATGAATGGCTTGGAGGGGTTTATATACATACCTGAGCTCTTTGTCATCATCATCAACCCAAGCAGGCTTTCTCTTCTTTGATATTTTCAAAACAGAATCCTAAAAATGAGATTCTATGAAAGAAATTGATGACACTGAAATGTGAAAAATGTTCATTAAACATTGCATAACTGTTATAACAAAACAATATACTTCTGAGGCAACCTTCTAGTTCTGAGAAACTTTAAACTTTATAAATTGAACTTCATTAAATCAGGTCAAAGCTTTCAAATTAACAATATACAATTTCATGTTTTCACTACCTATATCAATTTTGATATCCGTAAAAGCAAGAGAGACAGGTATGATGAATGATGTGAAACTGCTGTAACAGTTCTAATAATTGAGGCTGATAATTTTGACTACAATATATTCCTGCTTCTAACCGTTTCCGCGGATTCTTCGTCAACAACGCTTTCCTTGTCATCTTCTCCAACATGATGAACTGCTTCGCCAATTTCAAGCTGCTTTTCGTCACCAAGAAAGAGGTTATCTGCCTTCTCACCAAGAACAAGTCGTTCAAGTTCGGTCTCCTTGTCATCAGCACCCAGTAAAGCTTTAGATTTCTTCTTCGATCTTCTTGGCTTTCGCGCAACTTTTCCATCCTCTTGTTCAACAGATTCAGGGAAATTTACAGTCTCACTCTCAGAGAGGTTGGGGGTTTTGTCGATAAAGAAAAGCTGGTCAGCTTTCGCATCCATGGTATTGCTGCTATTCAAAAACCAACGACCGATCCTACATAAGCGATCCGTGCATTTCTTCAAAATACCTGTTTACTTTTTCGTGGTTTGGTCGATCAATCCAAAAACATGTGTTTGAATACAAACAGACTGGCTGCCTTGATATTTTCCTTGTGCATGTGCTCGCAACAAGATGGCTGATCTTTAGCATGCGCCAAAATCACTTTGCACGAAAGCGAGGATAGTCCATTCTCGTTTCAAATCGTTCGTCCGAAACATTGCAGAACAATGGTGTTCAGCGCGTTAGTCCAATTCTAAAGTGTTCTGTGACAAACCTGACATTTCAAACTCTCATTTAAGCGTAAAAAACCAAACCAAACGCATGTGTACCTACAATTTATAGCACATTATTATCAATTGTCTGAAATATTTCAATGTTACGCAAATTTAATCATTGTTTAATTTTAATATAATAACCAGTTTGTACACCCAAGCCGAAATTAAACGGAGAAAGAAAGAAGGGTCTTCGTTAAGGAGTCAAAATCATTTCATAAGTCTGATCTTATCATATATTTTTCGATTTAAAGCGTACAAACATGCAATCTAGTCTTGCGGGTTCGACCGCTTGCATTCCCTCTGACTCATTTAAAACTTCAAATACTTGAATTCGATCTAGCTTCCACCAAAAGCATTTATAAATGACATAGTAAAATAGGTGTCTTAAATAGTTTAAGGATGCATAGAAAGTACATACTTGATAACAAATGGAAAGTAGCTACTCAAAGATAAATAGGAAGTAGCTATTTTAAAACAGTATCCAAAACAACTACTTAGGGGTATATAGAATATAGCTACTTATAGGTAGGTAAAAAGTAGCTACTTAAGAGTAAATTAGATGAACTTCCAAAGGAGGCAGACAAAGCCCTACTTGAAGGTAGTTAGAAAGTAGCGATTAGGGTAGATTGAAAGTAGCGTTTCAGGATCATATAGAAATAGCTATTAAAAGATGGACTTGAAAGTAGCTGCTTAGGGTCACACAAAAGCTATTTGAGGTTAGATTGAAAATGGCTACTTGAACTTACAAAAGGACAAATAGAATTAGCTAGTCAAGGGCAGATTATAAGTAGCTACTTAAGAGCAGACAGAAAGTAGCTACTTAAAGGTAAGTAGTTATGATAAGTAGCTGATTAAAAGAGACATACATGGTAGCTACTTACGAATGAACAGAAAGTTTCTACTTTAGGACATATAAAATAAAGAACTAAGAGCAGATAGAAAGTAGCTACTTAAATGTAGATTATAAGTAGCTACTGAAGGGTAGCCTAAAATTGCTTCATAAAAACGTATAAAATGTATGTACTCAAAGACAAATAGAATCAGCTACTGAGAAGAAGATACTTAAGGCTAATATGATAGTTAGTTACTTAAGGACATGGGATAAGTAGCTACTTAAGGGTAGACTAAATTAGGTACTTATAGACATAGAATAAGTAGCTACTTAAGGGTAGATTTAGAGTAGCTACTTAAGGACATAGTATAAGTAGCTACTTAGAGTAGATTTAGAATAGCTACTTAAAGACATAGTATAAGTAGCTACTTAAGGGTAGATTTAAAGTAGCTACGTAAGGACAAAGTATAAGTAGCTACTTAAGGGTAGATTTAGAATAGCTACTTAAGGACGTTGGATAAGGGTAGATTTAGAGTAGCTACTTAAAGACATAGTATAAGTAGCTACTTAAGGGTAGATTTAGAGTAGCTACTTAAAGACATAGTATAAGTAGCTACTTAAGGGTAGATTTAGAGTAGCTACTAAAAGACATTGCATAAGTAGCTACTTAAGGGTAGATTTAGAATAGCTACCTAAGGACGTAGGATAAGTAGCTTCTTAAGGATGTAGTATAAGTAGCTACTTAAGGGTAGATTTAAAGTAGCTACTTAAGGGCACAAACATATAGCTACTTAAGGGTAGATTTAGAGTAGCCACTTAGAGTAGCTACTTAGTACCTGTACCTTAAGCAGCTACTTAGTACCTGTACCTTAAGCAGCTACTTAGTACCTGTACCTTAAGCAGCTACTTTGTACCTGTACCTTAAGCAGCTACTTCGTACCTGTACCTTGAGCAGCTACTTCGTACCTGTACCTTAAGCAGCTACTTCGTACCTGCACCTTAGCAATTAAGTACAGGTACGAAGTAGCTGCTTAAGGTACAGGTACGAAGTAGCTGCTTAAGGTACAGGTACAAAGTAGCTGCTTAAGGTACAGGTACAAAGTAGCTGCTTAAGGTACAGGTACTAAGTAGCTGCTTAAGGTACAGGTACTAAGTAGCTGCTTAAGGTACAGGTACTAAGTAGCTGCTTAAGGTACAGGTACTAAGTAGCTGCTTTAAGTGGCTACTCTAAATCTACCCTTAAGTAGCTATATGTTTGTGCCCTTAAGTAGCTACTTTAAATCTACCCTTAAGTAGCTACTTATACTACATCCTTAAGTAGCTACTTATCCTACGTCCTTAAGTAGCTACTCTAAATCTACCCTTAAGTAGCTACTTATCCTATGTCTTTAAGTACCTACTTTAAGTCTACCCTTAAGTAGCTACTTATCCTACGTCCTTAAGTAGCTATTCTAAATCTACCCTTAAGTAGCTACTTATACTTTGTCCTTAAGTAGCTACTCTAAATCTACCCTTAAGTAGCTACTTATACTATGTCCTTAAGTACCTACTTTTAGTCTACCCTTAAGTAGCCATTTATCCTACGTCCTTAAGTAGCTATTCTAAATCTACCCTTAAGTAGCTACTTATACTATGTCCTTAAGTAGCTATTCTAAATCTACCCTTAGGTAGCTACTTATACTATGTCCTTAAGTAGCTACTCTAAATCTACCCTTAACTAGCTACTTACACTATCTCCTTAAGTAGCTACTCTAAATCTACCCTTAAGTAGCTACTTATACTATGTCTTTATGTAGCTACTCTAAAGCTACCCTTAAGTAGCTACTTATCCTACGTCCTTAAGTAGCTATTCTAAATCTACCCTTAAGTAGCTACTATACTATGTCCTTAAGTAGCTACTCTAAATCTACCCTTAAGTAGCTACTTATACTATGTCTTTATGTAGCTACTCTAAAGCTACCCTTAAGTAGCTACTTATACTATGTCCTTAAGTAGCTATTCTAAATCTACCCTTAAGTAGCTACTTATACTATGTCCTTAAGTAGCTACTCTAAATCTACCCTTAACTAGCTACTTACACTATCTCCTTAAGTAGCTACTCTAAATCTACCCTTAAGTAGCTACTTATACTATGTCTTTATGTAGCTACTCTAAAGCTACCCTTAAGTAGCTACTTATCCTTTGTCCTTAAGTAGCTACTCTAAATCTACCTTTCAGTAGCTATTTATCCTACGTCCCTAAGTAGATAGTCTAAATCTACCCTTAAGTAAGCACTTTGTATATGTCCCTAAGTTAGATACTTTCAATCCACTTTGAAGTAGTTATTTTCTATCTACCCAGGCAGTACATAATTGGAGGTGTAGGAGACGTGACGCCCCAATATTTGCCTAATGTGGTTTGAGTTTTAAAACGCAGGAGTTTACTTGGAATTTTTTTAGATTTTTAGATCCAAATTGCGACCCGTTTTCACGTAAAGGAAAACTGATACGGGAAGAAATCTCTATCAGTAGATGCAATCTACGTATCACTAAAAAGCTATAATCTCCAGGGTCGGATCCAGCATTATTAGAAGGAGGGAGCATATGGATGACTCTGAAAATTCGTCCAATCATATATTGCGTTCCGAAGGCACACAAGCAATGAACGCAGGTCATTGTCCAAAACAACCAGAGTAATGATTATGGTAGCAACAAGTGATAACTCTTAGCCCTTGGGTGCAGAACAGGACCCTGGCAGGTCATCCAAGATGGGTCCTGGGGGCGAAGCCCCGGAAGCAATGGCGGATCTACGGGGGGGCCGGGGGCCATGCCTCCCCCAAACGGTATGATTTCACACCGAAAAAATTTGAATAAATACTACAATTTGAGTATCAAACTAACAAAGCAATATCCCCCGCATATTACACTTCATGCTAGGTGACACTACAAACATATGAGTGCATTCATTGAATGATTTTGCGGAAATCAGAGATATCACCTGATATCTAATCAATCCGAAAAAATTTGAAAACGAGCAAATCGGAGCAAAAAGTATGGCTATGTAAAGCCTGAAAAATAAACATTTCATCAGACAATGAGAGTGACTCAGTTTTGCCCAGAGAATTTTGCCTTCAAAATTTACCTTAAATCTTTTTTGGGTATTTTGCTCTTGAGACTAAATGCAAGCGTTCAAACCATCAGCGCGGAGTACGTAGGACTTGGGGCCGGAGCCTCTCCTTCAGGGACGCAAATCCATTTCACTTTAAGAGGGGCTGAACTTTGAAAGAAAAGCGACTTTTCGATGAAAGCCTAACTTTTTGCACAAAAATTTGATCTTAAAAGAATACAGGTTGGTAAAAGCAGACTAAAATCAACAAAATTATAAAACAATTTTAGATTTCTTTTGTCAATTGTTTAGAAAATTGTTTTTTATTGTCGCTTTTCAAATTACTTCAAAAAAGGAAAAACTAGCAGTGAAATTGCATTATTTTTTAGAAAACCTCGAAACGGGATAGATTTCTTGACAATTTGCGCCCTTGCCCTTTTGATTTCATTTGGAAGAGTTCAGTAAAAAACCCACACCATCCCCTTGCAACTTTTTGGTGCCAAACATTATTCCAGGGAAAGCAAAATAATGTCAGTATACATTTGCAGTCTATTTGAAGGGAAGTCAAAAGGTGTGATTCATCATTGACCAAATCAGACGACTTTGGATCAAACAGTTTTAGATCCCTTTGATCACAAATCTGGATTAGTTTGCATGCAGCTTTTGAATCGGGACGAAAACCTTAAAACTTTGCAAGAATGATAAAGAATTGGAATGGGGCCATCTGAAAAAGTTATGCATGTGGCTAAAGATGCTATTACCGACTGTCGACTTAGACTAATTTACATTCAGAATGACAATTGCTAAAACAGAATGACAATTTAAGAATGATGTTAGGCTCAATCTTCATCAAGACTGAGATTTTTCTTTAATCTATGTTTTTTTCAAATGCAAAACACTTGTCACGGGGATTGAAATAATGCCCTTGTATTAGCACCATATTCGTAAGGTCTTGCATTTTGATATTAAATTTTTTGTTCTGTTTGTTCTTGTTGGAATTGAATATGAAGCAACATATCAAAAGAGATTTAACATTTTTCTTATAAATTATTTAAGAATAATCTTAGACTCGACTGCTGACTACCATCAAATGGTACAGTTGTCACTTGCATTGTGACATCCTGTTAATTTGATTATTTTGATATTTTGTTTAGATATTTGGCACAGTAATGAATTATCCTAATATTCTAGTGCTCCAAGAGAGAAAGTTAAGCTTGTTTCGAAGTTGTTTTGGTAGGAAAAAGGCGTTACCAACTCTCTTTAAGTTTTGAAGGGCGTGTCTACGAAGATTTTTCCAGCCCCCCTTTTCTTTCTTAAATGGTCCTACCCAAACGCAAACGCTGGATCAACCCCTGCCCGGAAGGTCCTGAAAATTTCCAATTCCTCAGGCCTAATATTGGCTTAGAGTCCTTAAATTTTTCTCAAAGTGACTCTCTCAGCGTAAGGAAGGGAATACTAGGTTATTACTCTCATTAGATGAATTGTTGTGGAGCCACTAGATATTTTCATAATGAATACTGGTCACTTTGTTAAGATTGAACGAGTTTACATTCTAAACAGACCGGTCTATAATCTTGCATGCAAGTCGCAACAAAAAACTGCAGTTTCTCAAGGTCGATAAATCATATCCCATTGAAGTTTAGGGAAGATTGTGCAATATAAGAAAACAACTGAATTCATGTTTGTGCTCCGTTGCGTTATAGCAAGAGAGGGATTCATCATCAACAAATTCAATTCATATCCTTAAGCTTTCAGAAAACTCGTTACTCTGCAAAAATAATGGGCTCTGTAAGTTCTCCATTACCCTGAACGAATCATTTTAGCTGTCTTCAAGCAGCTACTTTAAATATCATTTAACGCAAGTAGTGATAGTGAGGTATAAAACCAGCTACTTTCTAAACATTCAAGCTAAATACAGAGTCTGCACACGTGCAAGGCTACCTTTGTATTTGTTGCACTCTCTACTTGTGATTAGCTATTAAAGACCTCAGTCACAAAACTGTAAACAATAACTTTAATTTTTGTGCAAATGATGTGGATGAAATTCACGAATAACCGAAAGAATGTGGGCAAGGTAATCTTATGAGTCAACTATTGAATGCAAGGCAAGGCTATATGAAGGCAAAAATGTTAATTTACAAACAGGAAGCAAAGAATCTTTTTTCACGTTATTAACCTTGTTCTGAGCGAAGACTTTGGCAGCTTATTAGCTTTACCATGAATTCTTGATGACAACAGAACTGAGTTATAGCAAAACTAATTAAGCATCACTTAACGTTAAGGTAAACGTTTTAAACACGAAATTTGGTTTTTCTTTCTTAAAGGCCAAGCTGTTCATGGAATCTACGTAAACTATATATCATTCGATGCACAAGATTGTAGCGTATCCAGCCAGATCAAAATTATTGGCAAACAATGTTAAATGATATTTTCCAAGCGAATTTATTGCTCAAAAGAATGTTCCACCTTCAAAAGCTATTGTGTACTCTTGCGTTTAAGGTAGCAAAATCTGACTTATACCAGCAGGAAGTGCAGTTCCTAAGCTACTAAAGAATGTTTCAAATTTTTTTAAATTCCTCTTCGTCTTGAAACTATACCCTGTCAAAAATTGGCAAACAATTTTTCCATCCTCCTGCAGCTGTATTTGGGTATAAAAGACGGACCAGAGCAAATAAAAAATTTTTGAGACACTCTTTGTTTGCCTAACCTCTGCCCTGGCCGTGTGCAAATTTTCGAGCCATTCAATTGGTTCCTTTGGCACAAAATAGCTTTTTCGTACCTGTATGTTGAGGAATTTTGAGTCCAGAGAAAACATGGTATCATTATGTTCCTTATTAAGTCGGCTATCAGAATGTGAAGAAATATCCAGAAAACGTTTACCTTAACCTTAAATAAAAATGATAGTTAAGAAATAACAACATGTTTCATGTAAAATGCCAGATACCTGTGACATTTCTGAGACGATGAAAAGGAACAATCGATTGACCTCTTCTATATAAGCCTTGCTAAGACATCCATAGAACAGCATCTTTGAGCTATTTGGCTTGCAACATTGTCCATTGTGGTTCTCTTTGGCCTGTCAAACATAGAAAGCAATCAATGATATGCCAAAATAGATTCATATCCAGTGAAAGGGCACAAAAATAAAGATCTTTGCAACATAGAATTACCATAAGCTCATAACTCACAAGCACTAAATTCAACAACAAACCCTAACCCCCACAACAGAATTAAGGGAAAATGATGAGTAGCTAGCATAAAAATAGCAAAATAGAAATGATGAGTAGCTAGCATAAAAATAACAAAATAGAAAATGATGAGTAGCTAGCATAAAAATAACAAAATAGAAAATGATGAGTAGCTAGCATAAAAATAACAAAATAGAAAATGATGAGTAGCTAGCATAAAAATAACAAAATAGAAAATGATGAGTAGCTAGCATAAAAATAACAAAATAGAAAATGATGAGTAGCTAGCATAAAAATAGCAAAATAGAAAATGATGAGTAGCTAGCATAAAAATAGCAAAATAGAAAATGATGGTAGCTAGCATAAAATAGCAAAATAGAAAATGATGAGTAGCTAGCATAAAAAATAGCAAAATAGAAAAAGATGAGTAGCTAGCATAAAATAAACAAAATAGAAATGACTAGCCCCAAAACCCGCTGCGCGGGCTTAAAACCCCTTCTGTGGAATAGAATTGCCCCTTAAAACTACCCCAAAACAAATTAGGCAGATTAGCCTCGGCAAGACAAGAGCCTCGCATCGAGGCAAAAATGACGTAATGCACAGCCACGCACCGCACACTTGAAACGAAAGTTGTCAACGACAAAACGACTCGCCATCCTTCGCGTCATCACTCGCACTCCTGTGACAATCGCTAGGACGGGGTTCGCAAAAGATGAAGGGATGAGGCTCCCCCGTCCTAGCGATTGTCACAGGAGTGCGAGTGATGCACGCGAAGGATGGCGAGTCGTTTTGTCGTTGACAACTTTCGTTTCAAGTGTGCGGTGCGTGGCTGTGCATTACGTCATTTTTGCTCTCGATGCGAGGCTCTTGTCTTGCCGAGGCTAATCTGCCTAATTTGTTTTGGGTAGTTTTATAGGGGCAATTCTATTTCCACAGAAGGGGTTTTAAGCCCGCGCAGCGGGGTTTTGGGGCTAGTCTTCTGTTTTACCAATATATTGTTTATCCATGGTGAAAGTTATCTTCAAAGTTTTACTGGAATATATTCTATTTGCGTGACATGGTCTATCGTGAACCTAAATATCAAATTATTTGAATCACGCACAGCCATCGATTTCATTTACATAACCTTATGCATATTTTTATTTGAAACGCATATTTTTGTCAGTAAATATTTGGGCGAGCACGCTCTGAGGGGGCATTTGGAGTGATTCGTTATTCTAGTCACTTTTAGCTTCACCGATCTATATTTTTCAATTTTGTGCGGCAAAAGCAGTAGTAAATGGTTTCAGAACAAAGTAGAGATGTAGAATCGACTTCGGTTACTTGCACATGCAAGACAGAGTGCACGTCCCATTGCAGTTTGATGGTGTCCAGAGGCGGCAATCAATCAAATTGACAACTCGTTAATGTTAACACCCTTCAAGGAACCTTGTTCCAGTGAGCCAAGCGACCTCCGCATGGAACAAACAACACGACATGACACCTTCCTACTTGCCAAGTCCGAAAAAGCTGCCACGAAAAACTTGCTTTGTTGACCGTTTTACTCGTCGTTTTAGAAAATATTGGGGGTAGATTACATGGCCGTTGTCTTCATCATAGTTTTGGAAATTGAGGGCGGTTTAAGCTTAAAATCGTATGAGGGTTACACAGTCAATTCCCCATCGAAGAACAGTTGACCACAAGAAAAATATGTTTCTTTTAGCTGATAAACCTGCAGTGAAGCAAGCTAAAACTTCTTCGTATCGTTGTCTAAATTGGTTCCCATGTTGCCCCTGAATCGGCTCCGACTCTACTTGAACAATTAACAACTGGCGAAACTTCGAAATCCGTTAAATTTGACCTTGCGAAGGCTGCCCTTTAGTTCTTGCAAAGTATATAGTGAAAAGTCGCTGTCGATCCTGGTTATTTTTATAGACAAAAACTGAAAAACCTCGTCAATCCAATCGATTTTAGTTTAAATGACTACGGGGGCTCTGCCATGCCGAAAAGGGACCCCTTGGCCAGCACAAAAACAAAATTGCCCCATAGCTATTTTCAACTTCTCTCGGGCTTTTTCGATAGCTCTGTCACGTTTTCAACCGTCCTATGGAAAAGCTTTTTGTTCATTTAGCTCGCTACGCTGTCGTAAGAGTTTAGTGTAATTTAAAGAAAACACCGTGACACGACATCTCTAACTTGCAAAATGAAACTTAACACACATGAAAACTGCCTCTGTAGCGGTCAAAAACTGACTATTGCCACCAATAGGCACCAAATTAATTCTACAGTTTCAGTAATCTCAACAACGCGTCCAACACCAAAGAAACAACGCGAGAATGAGTAAACGTCAAATCGAAAACCATGCATCGTTATCAACCAAGAAAATTAAATACATACAACATAAACACGTAGGGTTTTAAAGTTCGTACGGTAGTCTCTCGTCTATTAAAAACGGTGTTCTTGCTCTCCCTTTCTTCGTCCCAGCACGGTAACTGGATAACATTTGACGCCACGCCATGACCCTGCAAGCAAGGAAAACTCGTTAGAAGCGAGGTCTGCCAAAAACGCAATCGTAAAAGGCCACAAAAAAGCAGCAGATACTGATTATAGAATTCATAAAACATTTTGTTTATTGCTAAAGCTATTTAGAGCAATTTAGAGCAATTTAGAGTGAAAAACGCCCTCGTGGTATGGTGGAAGGGGTCAACAGGTCAATTAGCAAGGTGCGAAAATTTGGCACAAAACCCAATTCTTTAAAAAAAGAACCAGAAAAACAACGAAAACGACAAACTTGAAGCAACACAACAAACTTACTTTGATTCGATTTAGAGGGCACGAAGTTTTCAGCATTTTGAAGTCAGCCAGAGGGCGTACCGCGAGTTTCGGTTCGATTTCTCTCTAAAAAAGGTAAAAAGCCAAAAATCAAACCTTCCGTCACATCATTAAAGAAGTTAATTGATTGATTATCAGAAAATTCCCTGAAAGCAAGGTAGCTAGGTATTTAGAGCAATTTAGAGTGAAAAACGCCCTCGGGGCATGGCGGAAGGAGGTCAACAGGTCAACGGCCAGGTGCAAAAACCACGCACAAAAGCTAGTTTCTCGAGAGAGAAAAACCATGAAAACGGCGATCATAATGCAACAAAACAAACTTACTTTGATTCGTTCTAGAGGGCACGGCAAACTTTTCAGCATTTCGAAGCCAGCGAGAGGGCGTACCTGCCATTCCCCACGTTGCTGCTACCGCGAGTTTCGGCTCGATTTCTCACCTAAAATGAGGAAAAAGCACGAAAATCAAATCTCATTTAGCATCATTTTAAGTAAGCAATCAATTCAGCATTCAGAAAACATCCTCGAAAGCAGGCCAGCTCGTGGGTAGCAAATTCTTTGAAGCGAATGGAACCGACCCCAGCGTGGGGTGCATTTAAAAAATCGACAAAAAACACGGAAATTTAGTTTAGCATCATTAGGAATATCATCAGATCGAAAGAAGAAACGAAAAGTACTTACTTAAGGCAGTAAGGCAGCTTTCCACGGCAAAATTCCCAAAAAACGCAGCAGAACAGTGTACGACCACGACCGGTAATAGTGAGCACGTCCAAACCCCACGGGTAGCAAGCACGAAATGACCCCTGTCCTGTCCCGAGCACGCTGTTGCTCTCTAGTACGCCTTGTTGCTCTGCTGCGACGCGTCACTCACGTCGGCAACTTGCATTTCGATTGGTGGAAGAGGACTCTCTTTTGTCCCCAAACAATGGAGGGCTGCAGAGCGAGGCACGTGACCGGGGCAAGTTCGGCCGATCGAGGGCAAGAAAATTTTCTCCCCTCGGCCTGGAAATCGCGAATCGAAGCAAAAACACGGCGAATTTCGAGAAAACACTTGCAAATTTTGGGGGAAAAAACAGGCGCACAGACAGAGACACTCCGAGCGAATCCTACCGCTAGGAAAGGGGGAACGCATCCGTAACCGTTCGGGAGCTAGAGCTCGAAGAAGGAGGACGATCGGCGTTCAGCGCGCAGAAAAGTGGCAATTTCCACTAAAAATAAAGAAAATTTTGGAAAAAAACTACCCAGGAACGAAGATCGATGCGTGCCGAAACCGTGGGTAAAAAACGGGTGGAATCGGTCAAACGGTGGGGGCAGGAGGGCGCCGAGAAGGTGGTCGAAATCGAAGGCCTCGGAAAAGATGGCGATTTGCTCGAAAATGGAGCACGGTTTTCGGGCAAAAAATAGCCTATACCTTGGTTTAATCATCGGGGAAGACTTTGGAAGTGGAATTTCGAAACTGGGTGCAGCCGTCTGGGAGCCTTTTTTGTTGAATTCAGTAGCACGAAAGATCAAAGGGATGCCGCTAGCATTTTAGTATATGTAGATGAGTAGCTAGCATAAAAATAACAAAATAGAAAATGATGAGTAGCTAGCATAAAAATAGCAAAATAGAAAATGATGAGTAGCTAGCATAAAAATAACAAAATAGAAAATGATGAGTAGCTAGCATAAAAATAACAAAATAGAAAATGATGAGTAGCTAGCATAAAAATAACAAAATAGAAAATGATGAGTAGCTAGCATAAAAATAACAAAATAGAAAATGATGAGTAGCTAGCATAAAAATAACAAAATAGAAAATGATGAGTAGCTAGCATAAAAATAGCAAAATAGAAAATGATGAGTAGCTAGCATAAAAATAGCAAAATAGAAAATGATGAGTAGCTAGCATAAAAATAACAAAATAGAAAATGATGAGTAGCTAGCATAAAAATAGCAAAATAGAAAATGATGAGTAGCTAGCATAAAAATAACAAAATAGAAAATGATGAGTAGCTAGCATAAAAATAGCAAAATAGAAAATGATGAGTAGCTAGCATAAAAATAGCAAAATAGAAAATGATGAGTAGCTAGCATAAAAATAGCAAAATAGAAAATGATGAGTAGCTAGCATAAAAATAACAAAATAGAAAATGATGAGTAGCTAGCATAAAAATACAAAATAGAAAATGATGAGTAGCTAGCATAAAAATAACAAAATAGAAAATGATGAGTAGCTAGCATAAAAATAGCAAAATAGAAAATGATGAGTAGCTAGCATAAAAATAACAAAATAGAAAATGATGAGTAGCTAGCATAAAAATAACAAAATAGAAAATGATGAGTAGCTAGCATAAAAATAACAAAATAGAAAATGATGAGTAGCTAGCATAAAAATAGCAAAATAGAAAATGATGAGTAGCTAGCATAAAAATAGCAAAATAGAAAATGATGAGTAGCTAGCATAAAAATAACAAAATAGAAAATGATGAGTAGCTAGCATAAAAATAACAAAATAGAAAATGATGAGTAGCTAGCATAAAAATAACAAAATAGAAAATGATGAGTAGCTAGCATAAAAATAGCAAAATAGAAAATGATGAGTAGCTAGCATAAAAATAGCAAAATAGAAAATGATGAGTAGCTAGCATAAAAATAAAAAATAGCAAAATAGAAAATGATGAGTAGCTAGCATAAAAATAGCAAAATAGAAAATGATGAGTAGCTAGCATAAAAATAACAAAATAGAAAATGATGAGTAGCTAGCATAAAAATAACAAAATAGAAAATGATGAGTAGCTAGCATAAAAATAGCAAAATAGAAAATGATGAGTAGCTAGCATAAAAATAACAAAATAGAAAATGATGAGTAGCTAGCATAAAAATAACAAAATAGAAAATGATGAGTAGCTAGCATAAAAATAGCAAAATAGAAAATGATGAGTAGCTAGCATAAAAATAACAAAATAGAAAATGATGAGTAGCTAGCATAAAAATAACAAAATAGAAAATGATGAGTAGCTAGCATAAAAATAGCAAAATAGAAAATGATGAGTAGCTAGCATAAAAATAGCAAAATAGAAAATGATGAGTAGCTAGCATAAAAATAACAAAATAGAAAATGATGAGTAGCTAGCATAAAAATAGCAAAATAGAAAATGATGAGTAGCTAGCATAAAAATAGCAAAATAGAAAATGATGAGTAGCTAGCATAAAAATAGCAAAATAGAAAATGATGAGTAGCTAGCATAAAAATAGCAAAATAGAAAATGATGAGTAGCTAGCATAAAAATAGCAAAATAGAAAATGATGAGTAGCTAGCATAAAAATAGCAAAATAGAAAATGATGAGTAGCTAGCATAAAAATAGCAAAATAGAAAATGATGAGTAGCTAGCATAAAAATAACAAAATAGAAAATGATGAGTAGCTAGCATAAAAATAACAAAATAGAAAATGATGAGTAGCTAGCATAAAAATAACAAAATAGAAAATGATGAGTAGCTAGCATAAAAATAGCAAAATAGAAAATGATGAGTAGCTAGCATAAAAATAGCAAAATAGAAAATGATGAGTAGCTAGCATAAAAATAACAAAATAGAAAATGATGAGTAGCTAGCATAAAAATAACAAATAGAAAATGATGAGTAGCTAGCATAAAAATAGCAAAATAGAAAATGATGAGTAGCTAGCATAAAAATAGCAAAATAGAAAATGATGAGTAGCTAGCATAAAAATAACAAAATAGAAAATGATGAGTAGCTAGCATAAAAATAACAAAATAGAAAATGATGAGTAGCTAGCATAAAAATAGCAAAATAGAAAATGATGAGTAGCTAGCATAAAAATAGCAAAATAGAAAATGATGAGTAGCTAGCATAAAAATAACAAAATAGAAAATGATGAGTAGCTAGCATAAAAATAACAAAATAGAAAATGATGAGTAGCTAGCATAAAAAAGCAAAATAGAAAATGATGAGTAGCTAGCATAAAAATAAAAAAATAGAAAATGATGAGTAGCTAGCATAAAAAATAGCAAAATAGAAAATGATGAGTAGCTAGCATAAAAATAGCAAAATAGAAAATGATGATAGCTAGCATAAAAATAACAAAATAGAAAATGATGAGTAGCTAGCATAAAAATACAAAATAGAAAATGATGAGTAGCTAGCATAAAAATAACAAAATAGAAAATGATGAGTAGCTAGCATAAAAATAACAAAATAGAAAATGATGAGTAGCTAGCATAAAAATAGCAAAATAGAAAATGATGAGTAGCTAGCATAAAAATAAAAAAAAAATGATGAGTAGCTAGCATAAAAATAGCAAAATAGAAAATGATGAGTAGCTAGCATAAAAATAACAAAATAGAAAATGATGAGTAGCTAGCATAAAAATAGCAAAATAGAAAATGATGAGTAGCTAGCATAAAAATAGCAAAATAGAAAATGATGAGTAGCTAGCATAAAAATAGCAAAATAGAAAATGATGAGTAGCTAGCATAAAAATAACAAAATAGAAAATGATGAGTAGCTAGCATAAAAATAGCAAAATAGAAAATGATGAGTAGCTAGCATAAAAATAACAAAATAGAAAATGATGAGTAGCTAGCATAAAAATAGCAAAATAGAAAATGATGAGTAGCTAGCATAAAAATAACAAAATAGAAAATGATGAGTAGCTAGCATAAAAATAGCAAAATAGAAAATGATGAGTAGCTAGCATAAAAATAGCAAAATAGAAAATGATGAGTAGCTAGCATAAAAATAACAAAATAGAAAATGATGAGTAGCTAGCATAAAAATAACAAAATAGAAAATGATGAGTAGCTAGCATAAAAATAACAAAATAGAAAATGATGAGTAGCTAGCATAAAAATAGCAAAATAGAAAATGATGAGTAGCTAGCATAAAAATAACAAAATAGAAAATGATGAGTAGCTAGCATAAAAATAGCAAAATAGAAAATGATGAGTAGCTAGCATAAAAATAGCAAAATAGAAAATGATGAGTAGCTAGCATAAAAATAACAAAATAGAAAATGATGAGTAGCTAGCATAAAAATAACAAAATAGAAAATGATGAGTAGCTAGCATAAAAATAACAAAATAGAAAATGATGAGTAGCTAGCATAAAAATAACAAAATAGAAAATGATGAGTAGCTAGCATAAAAATAACAAAATAGAAAATGATGAGTAGCTAGCATAAAAATAACAAAATAGAAAATGATGAGTAGCTAGCATAAAAATAACAAAATAGAAAATGATGAGTAGCTAGCATAAAAATAGCAAAATAGAAAATGATGAGTAGCTAGCATAAAAATAGCAAAATAGAAAATGATGAGTAGCTAGCATAAAAATAACAAAATAGAAAATGATGAGTAGCTAGCATAAAAATAAAAAATAGAAAATGATGAGTAGCTAGCATAAAAATAGCAAAATAGAAAATGATGAGTAGCTAGCATAAAAATAGCAAAATAGAAAATGATGAGTAGCTAGCATAAAAATAGCAAAATAGAAAATGATGAGTAGCTAGCATAAAAATAGCAAAATAGAAAATGATGAGTAGCTAGCATAAAAATAGCAAAATAGAAAATGATGAGTAGCTAGCATAAAAATAAGCAAAATAGAAAATGATGAGTAGCTAGCATAAAAATAACAAAATAGAAAATGATGAGTAGCTAGCATAAAAATAGCAAAATAGAAAATGATGAGTAGCTAGCATAAAAATAGCAAAATAGAAAATGATGAGTAGCTAGCATAAAAAATAACAAAATAGAAAATGATGAGTAGCTAGCATAAAAATAGCAAAATAGAAAATGATGAGTAGCTAGCATAAAAATAGCAAAATAGAAAATGATGAGTAGCTAGCATAAAAATAGCAAAATAGAAAATGATGAGTAGCTAGCATAAAAATAGCAAAATAGAAAATGATGAGTAGCTAGCATAAAAATAGCAAAATAGAAAATGATGAGTAGCTAGCATAAAAATAACAAAATAGAAAATGATGAGTAGCTAGCATAAAAATAGCAAAATAGAAAATGATGAGTAGCTAGCATAAAAATAACAAAATAGAAAATGATGAGTAGCTAGCATAAAAATAACAAAATAGAAAATGATGAGTAGCTAGCATAAAAATAACAAAATAGAAAATGATGAGTAGCTAGCATAAAAATAGCAAAATAGAAAATGATGAGTAGCTAGCATAAAAATAGCAAAATAGAAAATGATGAGTAGCTAGCATAAAAATAACAAAATAGAAAATGATGAGTAGCTAGCATAAAAATAGCAAAATAGAAAATGATGAGTAGCTAGCATAAAAATAGCAAAATAGAAAATGATGAGTAGCTAGCATAAAAATAAAAATAGAAAATGATGAGTAGCTAGCATAAAAATAGCAAAATAGAAAATGATGAGTAGCTAGCATAAAAATAACAAAATAGAAAATGATGAGTAGCTAGCATAAAAATAGCAAAATAGAAAATGATGAGTAGCTAGCATAAAAATAACAAAATAGAAAATGATGAGTAGCTAGCATAAAAATAACAAAATAGAAAATGATGAGTAGCTAGCATAAAAATAACAAAATAGAAAATGATGAGTAGCTAGCATAAAAATAACAAAATAGAAAATGATGAGTAGCTAGCATAAAAATAACAAAATAGAAAATGATGAGTAGCTAGCATAAAAATAACAAAATAGAAAATGATGAGTAGCTAGCATAAAAATACAAAATAGAAAATGATGAGTAGCTAGCATAAAAATAGCAAAATAGAAAATGATGAGTAGCTAGCATAAAAATAGCAAAATAGAAAATGATGAGTAGCTAGCATAAAAATAACAAAATAGAAAATGATGAGTAGCTAGCATAAAAATAGCAAAATAGAAAATGATGAGTAGCTAGCATAAAAATAGCAAAATAGAAAATGATGAGTAGCTAGCATAAAAATAGCAAAATAGAAAATGATGAGTAGCTAGCATAAAAATAGCAAAATAGAAAATGATGAGTAGCTAGCATAAAAATAGCAAAATAGAAAATGATGAGTAGCTAGCATAAAAATAGCAAAATAGAAAATGATGAGTAGCTAGCATAAAAATAGCAAAATAGAAAATGATGAGTAGCTAGCATAAAAATAGCAAAATAGAAAATGATGAGTAGCTAGCATAAAAATAGCAAAATAGAAAATGATGAGTAGCTAGCATAAAAATAGCAAAATAGAAAATGATGAGTAGCTAGCATAAAAATAAAAAATAGAAAATGATGAGTAGCTAGCATAAAAATAACAAAATAGAAAATGATGAGTAGCTAGCATAAAAATAGCAAAATAGAAAATGATGAGTAGCTAGCATAAAAATAGCAAAATAGAAAATGATGAGTAGCTAGCATAAAAATACAAAATAGAAAATGATGAGTAGCTAGCATAAAAATAAAAAATAGAAAATGATGAGTAGCTAGCATAAAAATAACAAAATAGAAAATGATGAGTAGCTAGCATAAAAATAGCAAAATAGAAAATGATGAGTAGCTAGCATAAAAATAACAAAATAGAAAATGATGAGTAGCTAGCATAAAAATAACAAAATAGAAAATGATGAGTAGCTAGCATAAAAATAACAAAATAGAAAATGATGAGTAGCTAGCATAAAAATAGCAAAATAGAAAATGATGAGTAGCTAGCATAAAAATAACAAATAGAAAAATATGAAAAAAAAAATGAAAAAAAAAATGATGAGTAGCTAGCATAAAAATAAAAAATAGAAAATGATGAGTAGCTAGCATAAAAATAACAAAATAGAAAATGATGAGTAGCTAGCATAAAAATAGCAAAATAGAAAATGATGAGTAGCTAGCATAAAAATACAAAATAGAAAATGATGAGTAGCTAGCATAAAAATAACAAAATAGAAAATGATGAGTAGCTAGCATAAAAATAGCAAAATAGAAAATGATGAGTAGCTAGCATAAAAATAGCAAAATAGAAAATGATGAGTAGCTAGCATAAAAATAGCAAAATAGAAAATGATGAGTAGCTAGCATAAAAATAACAAAATAGAAAATGATGAGTAGCTAGCATAAAAATAGCAAAATAGAAAATGATGAGTAGCTAGCATAAAAATAGCAAAATAGAAAATGATGAGTAGCTAGCATAAAAATAGCAAAATAGAAAATGATGAGTAGCTAGCATAAAAATAGCAAAATAGAAAATGATGAGTAGCTAGCATAAAAATAGCAAAATAGAAAATGATGAGTAGCTAGCATAAAAATAGCAAAATAGAAAATGATGAGTAGCTAGCATAAAAATAACAAAATAGAAAATGATGAGTAGCTAGCATAAAAATAGCAAAATAGAAAATGATGAGTAGCTAGCATAAAAATAGCAAAATAGAAAATGATGAGTAGCTAGCATAAAAATAACAAAATAGAAAATGATGAGTAGCTAGCATAAAAATAGCAAAATAGAAAATGATGAGTAGCTAGCATAAAAATAGCAAAATAGAAAATGATGAGTAGCTAGCATAAAAATAACAAAATAGAAAATGATGAGTAGCTAGCATAAAAATAGCAAAATAGAAAATGATGAGTAGCTAGCATAAAAATAGCAAAATAGAAAATGATGAGTAGCTAGCATAAAAATAACAAAATAGAAAATGATGAGTAGCTAGCATAAAAATAACAAAATAGAAAATGATGAGTAGCTAGCATAAAAATAGCAAAATAGAAAATGATGAGTAGCTAGCATAAAAATAGCAAAATAGAAAATGATGAGTAGCTAGCATAAAAATAGCAAAATAGAAAATGATGAGTAGCTAGCATAAAAATAACAAAATAGAAAATGATGAGTAGCTAGCATAAAAATAGCAAAATAGAAAATGATGAGTAGCTAGCATAAAAATAGCAAAATAGAAAATGATGAGTAGCTAGCATAAAAATAACAAAATAGAAAATGATGAGTAGCTAGCATAAAAATAACAAAATAGAAAATGATGAGTAGCTAGCATAAAAATAACAAAATAGAAAATGATGAGTAGCTAGCATAAAAATAGCAAAATAGAAAATGATGAGTAGCTAGCATAAAAATAGCAAAATAGAAAATGATGAGTAGCTAGCATAAAAATACAAAATAGAAAATGATGAGTAGCTAGCATAAAAATAGCAAAATAGAAAATGATGAGTAGCTAGCATAAAAATAACAAAATAGAAAATGATGAGTAGCTAGCATAAAAATAGCAAAATAGAAAATGATGAGTAGCTAGCATAAAAATAGCAAAATAGAAAATGATGAGTAGCTAGCATAAAAATAGCAAAATAGAAAATGATGAGTAGCTAGCATAAAAATAACAAAATAGAAAATGATGAGTAGCTAGCATAAAAATAGCAAAATAGAAAATGATGAGTAGCTAGCATAAAAATAGCAAAATAGAAAATGATGAGTAGCTAGCATAAAAATAGCAAAATAGAAAATGATGAGTAGCTAGCATAAAAATAACAAAATAGAAAATGATGAGTAGCTAGCATAAAAATAACAAAATAGAAA